>JAJPUD010000196.1:625175-640750 GCA_023553655.1 Myrmecobius fasciatus | reverse complement strand
GTGTGTGTGTGTGTGTGTGTGTGTGTGTGTGTGTGTGTGTGTGTAGGGAAGAAAGGGGAATTGAGGTGGGTGTGGTAGAGGCACATAGCATATCTATCTGTATTTCCCCAAATAAAACTTGGGTTGTTAAGAAGGTTTCCTGTCATTAGTGAATTATATATTCTGCTGGGAAATCATCATACTTTACAAAGATTGTGTCTTGTCTTGTTTAAGCAAAGATGATTAGGGTAAGAAAGCACCAGGGCGCCATTGATATAACTTGTAAGGCCACCATGAAAGACTACCCTTAACCACTAGTTTCAGGTATAAATAAAAAGCAAACATTCTGTAGTCTTTAGAATCAAAAGTATAGCTTTGGAATGTTAACAGTATGTATTTGGGTCGACATATGTGTGTGTATATAAATATATATGTATACATATCAAAACACTCCACAAGGAAGTTGTTGGCTTATTACACACAGGTTGCTAGTAATGCTTGAGATGATTTTAAGAGTCACATCTTGAGGGAGATTCCAGAAAATAATGTGAAATAGGAGAAGTTTTGTCTTTGGATTTCCAGTATTTACCAGTCTAATTCCCTGCATCCTGGGGCCTTGCGCATTCATGAGGGGGTGTGCACACTCCCAGATTCAGGGGCAATACAGTACCAGGTCTCTGGCTTTGAAATTTGGTTTTCTAGACATGTGTTTTTTGTCTTTTATTTTATGTCAGGAGCAAAAATAATGCATAAGTATTCCACAATTTAACCCATCAGCCTTTATGAAGTGACTTCTATCTATACAGCACTAGATTATGTGCTGTATTAGTATTAGATAAGAAATGGTCCCTGACCCATTGAAGCTTATAGTCCAAAAGAAGGAAATGACATAAATACATAGAGCTAGTGTGTGGCAATGTTCCATAACACTGTTGCTGTTTTGCAGCCATTCCATGGGCTTTTTATTCTGATAGGCTGACGATCTCTTGGATCATAGTATGGCCTTTCAATTTACTAAATCCTGTGTTACTCTGGTGACTTGGGACACAAGAGCAGACTTAGTTATCTGGTCTCATTTCAGGGCAAAGCTGAGGATGGGACTACTGGGAGGCTAATTAGAGAGCCTATGAGCCTGCTTTGAGAGGCAGCAGAGAGGGAGAGAAATATGACAGATCAAAACAATGACCACAGAATTGGGAAGAACTGAGTTCAAATTTTGTTTCAGGCATTCACTAACTGAGTGATCTTGGGCAAATAATTTAACTTGCCTGGACCTCAATCTGAGGTCCTTACCAGATCTAGATCCCCGATTCCATGAATTCAATTATGAACCTGCAAAGTTGGAAGAAGTTTCTAAAAATCTGATTTGCTGGAAAACATAGAAGGGGAAGAGTTCTAATGATGTTACTCTCCTCAATAATCTCCACTGCCTTGCTACTTTTCCATAGCATAAAATGACAAATTCCTTAATCTTCCATTTGAGGCTGAACCCCCCTGACCCTCTTCCATGTTTAGTTCCAGTCTATCCTTCTGGCTGGGTTTCATATTGTTCCCTTTCAAACATTCAGTACCATTCCAGTTTAATTTTTGTTGTCTTCTGGCTCCACGTATTTGCACAAATCATTCTATGTGTATTCCCAAGATAAAAGGTTCTTTCCACGGTTAATGAACAGGCATGCCACTGAGAAGAACATTAGAGAGATGAAGTGGGTATCTCTTCATTGGAGATATTAAAAAATAGGCTACATGATCCCTTGTTAGGAAGGTGATAAAGGGAATCCTTTATAAGGCACTGATTGACCTAGAAGATTATTAGTGAGCTCCTTCCTAACTCTGACATCATGACTCCATAAAATATTTCTGAAAAACACATCAGTCATTTGTCCTGTGCCTCTAATCACCATTCTCTCTGACATCTCTGTCCAAATCACTCCTCTCTTGACACTATTTCTCTATATGTATTGCCTTTTTTGCTATTAAGCTTCCAAAAACTGTATTCTGGGCAAAGCCTAGTGCTTTGCACATAGTAAGTTGTAATAATTTTTTTTCCATTCATTTACTTACAAAACATATTGTAGAATGCTTCTAATTCTTCTATTAAGTAACTATGATTCAGGCTTATATTCAGCCATTTATTTCTCCCCAGACACATCATCATTGTGTAGGCAATGGCAAAATCATAGAGAAATTGCCAAATTTCAAACTCTCAAACTTTAGGAATAAGCAGAGATTCATGTGAATATTCCTTGGATTTTTTTTCTTTTTTTTATAATGACATTTTCAAAACATGCATAGTTTTCAACATTCACCTTTGTAAAACCTTATATTCTAATTTTTTTCTCCCTCCCTTCCACCCCTTCCCCTAGACAGCAAGTAATCCAACATATGTTAAACATGTGTATTTCTTCTATACATATTTCCACAATTATGCTGCACAAGAAAAATCAGTTCAAAAAGGAAAAAAATGAGGAAAAATTGCAAACAAACAACAAAACAAAAGTGAAAATACTGTGTTGTGATCCACATGCAATCCCCGCAGTCATTTCCCTGGGTGCAAATGGCTCTCTCCATCAGAATTGCCCTGAATCATTTCATTGTTGAAAAGAGCCAAGTCTATCACAGATGATCATCATATAATCTTGTTGTTGCTGTGTACAGTATTATCTTGATTCTATTCATATTTCACTTAGCATCAGTTCATGTAAGTCTCTCCAGGTTTCTCTGAAATAATCCTGCTGATCATTTCTTATAGAACAAAAATATTCCATAACATTTATATATCATAACTTATTCAGCCATCCACTCAGTTTCCAGTTCCTTGCCACTACAAAAAGGGCTGCTACAAACATTTTTGTACATGTGGGCCCTTTTCTCTTTTTTATGATCTTTTTGGGATATAAGCCTAGGAGAAACAGTGCTGGATCAAAGGATGGTTACAGTTTCATAGCTCTTCCTTGGAATTTCTAATGACACAAAGTTTGGGTTAGGGGGCATATGTATCCAACAGTATATAGTATGTCTATATATCACATTATATGTAATATTTCTATATGGCATATATGTATATATACATTTATTTAAGTAGCTCTTGGCCACTTATTGGGAGTTCAGGCCCTGAAGAAATTAAATCATTGTCCTTTTTGGACAGGCAGAAGTCATATTGGGGAGAATTCTGGAAAGAAGGCAGAGTAGGTCAGAAAATTTTCCACACAAATAAAACAAAATGGCACCTCACAGTGAAAATAGACCAGTGAAAAACAAATAAGATTGGGGCAGAACTGGGATCCTTCTGACTCAATTGGAGAAGACCCAAAGACAGACCTCTGGTGTTTACAACAAATGACCACAGATCCTAGGATATCTATCGACAATCAAAAGAAATAGGCCTGTGACCAAAAATATCCTATCCAGCAAAGTTATCTATAATATTTAATGAGAAAAAAATGGACATTCAAAGAACTTGCAGATTTTCAGAACTATCAACCAAACCTGAGCTTAATAGAAGATTTAACATATAAAAGCCAATATCAAAGATCACTTTCAAGGAACTCATCATGGATAATTTGTTTATGTTTTTTTAAAACATGGGAAATGTGTTTAAAACGGACAATAAAACAGCTCAAAAGAAAAATTGGGGCATAGTTAAAGTAAAAATAGTATGTCATACAAATGAAGTATAGAGGAAGAATAGACACAGATCTTAGATAGGGGAGGAGGGTTCATAATTATGAAAACCTACTCATGTTGGAAATGAGTTAATAGGCAACACTACATATATACAATGAAGGATATAGTACCCTCCAAAATCTATAAAGATATAAAGGGAAGGGGTGGACAGGGAAGCAAAGAGTGAGAGAAGATGACAGGAGAGGGATCCTTAGATGGGGGGAGGTTAATAGCAAGGTAAGTTAGGAACAGAATTAAAACAGGGTCACCAGGGCTAGGAAAGATGTATGTGTGTATCTACATATATATATATATATATATATTGTATATTATTTATGCATACATATATGTATATATATGTATCTCCTTTCTTAACTATAATCTACTTTGGGATGGGGGGAATGAAAGGGGAAAAATAATAAAGTAAAAAAAGTACACATCAGAGAACAAAAGAATGATTTACAAGGAAGTAAAGAAAAGATGGACACTTATGAATATAATTTTTTCTTCTAATATATATATATATATTTCTTGAACTGGTATTTGTTGTGATATATTTTGAATCTCCCCTGATGTTCTGCTGGGCACATGGCAATGTTCTCTTTTGTTTCTTTTTGTTTTCTATTCCTTTTGTTTTTCTTTTTTTCTTATTCTGTTTCTTTAAATAAATTTGGGAAAAATAAAAAGCAAAACTGTCTAGAAAAAGGTAAAAATTGTGATTATGCTATATGAAGAAGGCTTAGAGGAAGAATGGACAAGAGGCATTAGAAAGGGGAGAAAGTCTGATAGTTTTGAAAACCTACTCACGTTGGGAGTAGGTTCCCTCCCTCTACCCAACACCCTAAAAATGGGTACCATGAGCCACAAATAGATGCACACACATATAAATATATGTAAAATTTTTCTATATATACACTTCTATTTATCAGTTCTTTCTCTGGATTATGTTTACAGACAACGTAATGATACGTGCCACATAACAGGCAGTTATGGAAACATGCTTTTGGTAGAACTGATTAGTGAAAATACTGGTTATATTACACACATATATACCTTCTACATGAAAGACTCACTAGCCTCATAAACAGAACTTTGACTGAAGGGTATATCTGATATCCTCTGTGGTTATGCAAGTGATTTTTATTAGAAACAAAGCTGAAAAGGTTGCCAGAAACAGACAATAGATTCAGACACCTTATTTCCCATCTGCCCCACAGATGAGATTCAATGAACAATTCAAGATTTGAAAATCTCATTATTCACATGTGAAAATCTCACTGCCCCCACACAACTGTCTTTAATTGTAGCCTGCTGCAAATAGAAATGTTGGCTCATTGGAAGAAGAGATCTATTTGTAGAAATAGAATGTCTTATGACTAAAGTCAACCAATTAGGGAGATTAGTAGAGATCAGTAAAATACTTTCTAATATGGGAGGTTTTGTTTATCAAAGTTTATTTTCTGTTGGAGTGTTTTCTTTTTCAAAGCAGTGAAATAATTGAGCTAAAAATACTCTTTTAGAAACAATGAACTTTTATTTTTGGACAAACTTTTTATATACCAGTTATCCTTATCTTTTCTATGTCAAACTTAAAAGCTACTCTAATGGCAGCAAGGAATAAAGGTTAAATAAAGGCATTATTTCAGATAATCAGAAAATCCACTTATCTGATAGTGAGCCATTTTGACAAGAAGTACTTCCATGGTATATCCCTAACTCCTCTTTTTGTTTCTACTTTGTTAATCCCCAATCCTAGGTGTGGATTCCACTGTGGACTTTTTCTGTTTCCTCTTATAAACTACTGAATTGTTCCTTGCTGGAGGGAGTCATGAAACTATATTCCATCCCTGATATAAATTTCTTAATCATAATTAATGTTTTCTTAGTTAAATCATTGGAGTCTGTTTGATAGGATTTTGTTTAAAATTTTTGAGTCAATATTCATTAATGATATTGGCTTTCAGTTTTTGAGTTTTATCCTTCTTTGGTTGAGGTATTAGTACTATATTTGTTTCATTAAAAGATTCTGATAGGATATTTTATTTCTCCATTCATGAAAACAATGTGAAACATGGGTGCTAATTATTCTTTATAAGTGTTATAGAATTATCCCATGAATCTACCAGGACAAGGAATTTTTTTCCCCTTGTTCCTTTATGCTGAAATCTTTTTCTAATTTGAGAAATTTTCTGAGATTGGATTATTTAAGATATCTTTCTGGTCTACTAGTTTGGATATTTTATGTTTTTGATGATATTCCCCTATTTTTGGCTTCCAGTTTTGTTAGTATACAGCTGTGTGTTATATGTCCTAATTATTCTTTTTGTTTCTTCTAGTTTTTTCCCCTTGTGATTTTTACCTTGCTTATTCTTATTTTATGGGTTTATTTTTCTGCCATCTTTAAAGAGAATAGTTAAGGGCTTATCAATGTTATCAGTCTTTACAAAGACCACTTAACACCTGGAAAATGGCTTTTATTTTTATAAATTTGGCTCCATTTCTTATATATTTGAGAAATTAGGCCTTTATCAGAGTAATATTGTAATTTCCCTCCACTTTCCTGTTTTCTTTCTAATTTTGGCTGCATTGGTTTTGCTTGTGCAAAAATTTTTACCTCTTTTCATAAAACATCTCTCTTCAGGGATCTGGATAGTGCATTGCATAGAATGTTAGGTTTGGTGTCAGGAAAATATGAGTTCACAGGAGAACATTATACACAGCAACAAGACTATATGATGATCAATTCTGTTGGACATGGTTCTCTTCAACAATGATATGATTCAAACCAGTTCCTATTGTTCAGCGATGAAGATAGTCATATACATACAGAGAGAGGTCTGAGGGAACTGAGTGTGGACCACAACATAGCATTTTAACGCTTTCTGTGAATATTTCCATGCATTTTGTTTTCCTTCTTAGGTTGTTTTTTTTCTTCTCTTTCTAGATCTGATGTTTCTTGTGCAGTAAGATAACTGTATAGATATGTATACATATATTGGATTTGTCATATAATTTATCATATTTAGCATGTATTAGATTACCTGTCATCTAGGGGTGGGGGTGAGGAAGGAGGGGAAAAACTTGGAACAAAAAAAGTTTTTTGCAAAGGTCAATGTAGAAAAATCACCCATATGTTTTGTAAATAAAAAGCTTTTAATTAAAAAAAAAGAAAATATGAGTTTAAATTTTGCTTCAGGTGCTTACTATCTGTATGATCCTGAATAAATCATTTAATCTCAGTTGTGAAAAGGAGATAACAGCACTTACCTTACAGATTGTTATAAGGATCAAATGGCATGATATTTGTAAAGTGCTTAGCATAGTGCCTGGAACATAGTAGGTACTATATAAATGTTACTTTGCTTTTCTTTTTCTCTCATAGGAGCATTCATCAGTGAAACCCTTTCCTACCACCAAAGCCAGTAGTCTCTCCTTTTCAATTCTTTCCTTTTCATTCTTTCCTCCTTCCTCTTTACCCCAATCTCCTGTAGTGTTTTCTCTCTTGAGATGACAGTCATGTTCCCCTAATTACTCACCCTTAATCTGAGCCAGGTATAATTTAGACAGTCCTTTCTATTCTTTATTCTCCTCTTATTTTCACTCTCCCACTTTGTAATGTACTCCCACAAAGAACATCAATTCACTGGTAGGCCTGGTGTCACAAGATTTTGTCTGTAGTGCCCCAGATCTACCTCTTTGTAATTAGCTCCACCTGACTACCTCTTCATTTCTGTTTCCTTGTGAATCCTTAGAAATCTATTGCTCACTAGTTTCTTTGCTGTCACTCTATTATTGTTTCTGTCTTTGGTCGTGCATTTTTTCAGCTCCAATGCATTTCTGTAGTCTGTGGTGTTTAAGAAACAAATCATCTCTTCAGATCTAGTTTTCATTCTGAGAATGTTTCAAATACCTCTTTATTGTTGAACATCTCTTTTTTCTCAGTTATAGTTGAGCTTATATTTCCAACATGGGCTGCAACTTGAGCTCCATTGCTCTTGTATGTTTTCTGATGGATGCAGAATAGCCTTACATTTAAATTTCCTTTCTTTTGTATTTGAAGGACTTTCTCCTAATGTGTAGAACTTCTTGTTTCTGAATTGCATTGTTAAATTTAACTATGTATCTTGGGGTTTACAGCTTTGATTTTTTTTCCTATGAATTCTTTCAACTGATTTAATTTTCTTCATTTAGAAGTTCTAGGCAATTATCTTGTATTATTTCAATCATAATTATGTTAAGGTGTTTTTTGTGTTCTTTTGGGAAACCTTTGACCTTAGGCTGTCTCAATATAAAGTGCCTTTAAGATCAGTATGTTTTGCTTGAGTAATGCATATATATTATTTTAATTTTTTTTTGCTTCTCTTTTTCCAGATTGAGAATGTAAGTACACAAAAGTAAAGGACAATCTATTCCTTTTCGTTTGTTTGTTTGTTCATTTTGGGTAAGACTTGCCATTGCAGATTCCAGTTTTTCTATTCTGTGTATTTTTTTTTTAACTTGCTGTGCAGTCCATAACTTCTTCTCTCAAAATTCTAATTTCTATTTTGAATCACTCAGAAACAGTGTGTTTTGGATCAATGCTCTCTTTAAATTCTATAAGGTTTTATGTCTTGTCAAGTGTTGGATTGTTTTCTTTTATTTTGTAGCATTTATTCATAAATGCCTAAATTTATTTTTATCATTCTGGATGTTTAATTTCTTTCTGAGATTAATGTTTTCCCTATTGATTTTTGCTTGTATTCATAATCTTTGAGATTACTTCTTCCTGAAGACTTGGTTAATTTCAGTATCTTTTTCTTCCTTGTTTTCCCCATTGCTCACCTTGAGTCTTTCCCTTCTGATAGAGGCTTCCTTGAGGCTGTATCTCAAAAGTATTTCAGCTTCCTCTCACATTGGGCAAATCAAGAGTTCACCAATCTCCATCTCTACCTCAGAGAGCAGAACTGATCCCAGATGTATGCAGAATGCTTCCCTCAGGTTTTGTGTAATTCTGCAAAACTACTCCCAAACATTCCCTCTGTACCTTAGTCTTCTCGCTTGATAGTTCAAAGCACTGCTATAACATTGCTACCTAAGAGAGGAGCAATTTCTATTGTTCAAATTTGAGTCTACAGGAATCTGGGGTGGATTAAGGATGTCAGGTTGAACTTTATTTCAAGCCTCAGACTTATACCTTGCCTTCCCCCAACACACTCTCTCTCTGTCTCTCTGTCTCTCTCTCTGTCTCTCTGTCTCTGTCTCTCTGTCTCTCTCTCTGTCTCTCTGTCTCTGTCTCTCTCTCTCTTTTTAACAGAACAGAATCCTGCCATAGTGGCAGCAGTTGGGACTGCTACAACACTGTCTGACATCTTGTCAAGGCCTGACAAAACTTCTGAAGTTTGGAGCTGGCACTCTCTACCATTGGAAAGAAGGATAGGGGACCAGAGTGTGAGGTTTATTTTTGTGGCAAACCTGGGAGTTTAATCCTGGAATTGTCTAGTATAGCCTTGCTGCTGGTAGCTTGGGAAGTGAAGAAAAAGTAGTGAATGAATTCAAGGTAGGTATCAATTCATTTTTAAAATCTTTTTGTTTGTTTGTTTTGGATTTTGGGGGAGAATGGAGACAGCTAAAATTGTTTTATATCTTTGATAAATTGTGGGATCAGAGAAAATGTTTCATTCTTTACCTTGTTTGCCACATGACCCAGAAATCCTTTTCTTCTAGGATATGGGACCCTGCTGAGAGGGAGTACAGAGGCCACCTTGACCTGTAGTGCACAATAAGTTTTCTGCCATGTTGCAGAAACACCCTTGTTGAGCAAGGAGCACTGGTGCATGGCATGGGAATGGGTTGAGCCTGTATGTCACAGCTAGTTGCTCGAGAGCAGGGATGCCTTGACAGGGCCTCTCCCCCGTGAGCGGGTTGCTGACATGGCTGGGTTGGCTCTCCTCCCATTGGCAGATACTATGTATAAGCAATGCCCACGTGCTGCTTCTATGAATGGTGATTGGGGATTGCCTACTGTTCACACGCTGATCATACTTGCAAAACTGTATTATCAACAAGACTGTGTGGCATAATAAACTGGAGCTCTTTTCACACCCTATGAGTCTCCCACCTCATTCATCTCTCCTCTGAGATCAAAGGGCTTAGACAAGGTGAGCTCTTAAAAAAACAGCTGCAACACCTTTCCTTGATATTTGCTGCATTTCCTTATTATCTCTTCAGAGAAGCAATTCCAAATCTTCTCTGTGTTCAAGCTTCCACCTCTTTCTCCATCTCTTTTTCTCTCACTATATAGCCTCATAATTTACTTGATTGAGTATAAGGTATTCATTGAGAAGTCCTTTATCATCTTCTATGTCCTCACATATAGATTTAAAACCTATTATAAATCTATATGTGAGGAGATCATTTATTCTAACCTCATTATTTTTTCAATTTCAGAGGATCAGATTTATCTGCTATTTGTTGAGACTGTTTCCCTACATACATCATTAATTCTATTACCTCCTATATCTATCTTGGGCCTTCAAAGTGTTTCTATCCTCCTTCCTCTACCTGTCTCTCTTTTAGTCTGTGTCTGCCTCTCTCTGTGTCTTTCTCATCTTTCCTTCTCTCTTGATTCTTTTCTTTTGCTTCCTGACATTTTCCATATCCTAACAGAATTTTCCCTTAGCCTTGCTATTCCCTTATACCATTTTACTATCTCTCCCATTCTTCATTTCTCAATCTTCTTCAATCTTGCTTCCATCCTCACTATTTTACTGAAACTGTTCTCAAGATGGCCTCTTAAACAGAAGTTCCAATTTTGCTACTAAATCCTCATTATCTCTTTACCTTTCCACAGTATTCCTTATTGATGACCACCTCCTTGGTGTTAACACATTTCTCTTTTGCCTTCTCTTAACATTGCTTTTTCCTGTTTTTCAATGGCACCAACCCACTCCTCAGTTTCCTTTGCTGATTTCTTTTTCTTCTCCTTCCCCTAGGAGTGGATGACCTCCAAAACTCAATTTTCACTCTATTCAAAATTACTTGGTATTCATTGATTATATTTAAAAGGACATTAACAAGGATTTTAGAGATCAAGTACAAACTCCTAATTTTCCATATGAGATTGTGAAATAATTTTTCTATGGTCATACAATTGTAAATAGCAGAGTTGGGACAAATGATTTCATTTTCACTACTTTCCAGTCTTATCCCTATATGCTCTGCTATCTCCATAGATTTCTTCGGGTTATTCTCCATATATGGGGAAATGACTTTTGAAATCCTTTCCTTTCAACACTTTATAATAAAAGCTAGCCAATATTGTTAAAACACAAGTTTTGTAAAGTACTTTACAAAATCATCTTACTGGATTTTCACAACTGTGGGAGGTAGGCCTTATGATTAGTTCTATTTTACAAATCAGAATGCGGAGGCAAGCAGCAGTTAAGTCATTTGTCCAAGTTCACATAGCAAGAAGATATTTGAGGCAGAGTTGAACTGAGATATTCCTCAAAGTTCATCACTCTATCCATTGTGCTTTCTAACTGTCAACTATGTGTTAGGTGCTGGGTATACAGAGAAAAAAATGAAATACTATCTGCCTTCAAGGAAACATATCTTATGTCACCTCCCCTCCCCACAAAAATTCGTTTTATATCTCTATGCTACCAAGTATAGTTCTTCAATGTCTGATGCTGTCTGGATAGGAATTCTCATAAAGAAAATGAAATAATATGGCATATTAATCAGTCCTGTTTAAAAATAAAAAAAAAACTACTGGTAGCTTTCCCTACGAATTATTGAAAGAAGCTAAGACTGAAGTTGTCACCTGGTCTAACTTATTGTTACACAGTATTATTTAGAAATATTTAGTAAATCCTTACAGTGAAAGTGTAAATTCTTACAAAAATGTTTTATGGATTCTTAAATTTTACAAAAATTATAAAATTCTTATAGAAAAAAATTATGAAATTATTACTTGTCTTACAGAAGTAGGGGTAGAGCCAAGATGGCAGAGTGAAGACATGACTTTCTGTGACCTCCTCTGACCTTCTCTCAAACCAATAGCAGATTAAGCCTCTAAACTGGTTCTGGAGTCAAAGATCCCCCAAATATTTGGAGTACAACACATTCCTAGAAGAAACTACCTTGAAAGAGCTTCGGAACAGGTCTGTTTCAGACAGGCAGGGGGTTGTGCAGTTTGCCAAGCTGGGGCGCAGCTTCGGGAGACTGGGCAGGAAGCCGGGCTGGACTTAGTGCAGCAGGTTCTAAGAACCTGGGGAGTCCCTGTGAGATTCTTGGGACTCTCTGCCCTGATTGCAGGCAGGTGCTTTGGCAGATCTGCCTTTTGTAAAAGGTAGATTGTAAACCACTGGGAACACCAAACCTAGTGTGGACTGCCCAGCACCAGAAGTCAATCAGCCAAATTGCTCCAGGGCAAATTAAAGCAGCTGCCACTCCTCTGCTCTAAAGAGACCTCAAGCTTTAAAAAAAATGAATAAAAAACAGAAAAGAACTCTCACCATAGACAGCTTTTATGGGGAGCAAGAAAAACAGATACCAGATCCTGAGGTTCATAAAGGAGAAGCAACTCCAGAGGAAGCCAAAAAGGGAGATAGGACCTGGTTCCCATTTCACAAGGGAACTATTTAGAAGAAAAATGAGGAAATGAAATGAGATCATTGCAAGAAGGAATGGGAAAAGCATGTAATGCTCTACAAAAGAAATATGAAAAAGACACCAATTCACTGAAAAACAAAATTGGTGAAATGGAAAAAGACATCAATTCAATGAAAAACAAAACTGGTGAAATGGAAAAAGACTGCAATGAACAAAAATATTCAATTGGCCAGTTATAAAAGGAACTAAAAAAGGTAACTGAAGAAAATAATACATTAAAAATTAGAATTGAACAAATGGAAATGACTCAATAAGACTTCAAGAATCAGTCAAATAAAAACAAAAAAATGAAAAAATAGAAGAAAATATGAAATATTTCCTAGAAAAAACAACTGACTTGGAAAATAGATCTAGGAGAGACATTCTAAGGATTATTGGACTTCCTGAAAGCCATGATGAAAAAAAGAACCTAGACACTATCTTCCAGGAAATCATGAAAGAAAACTGCCCTGATGTTTTAGAATCAGAAGGTAAAAGCCATTGAAAGAATTCACCAATCACCTCCTGAAAGAGACCCCAAAATCAAAACCCCAAGGAATATCGTGGCTAAATTTCAGGACTATTGCACCAAGGAAAAGATATTGCAAGCAGCTAGAAAGAAACAATTCAAATACTGAGGAACTGTAATTAGAATCACACAAGATTTGTCAACCTCCACATTAAAGGATCAAAGGACCTGGAACCAGATATTCCGAAAGGCAAAGGAACTTGGATTACAGCCAAGAATAAGCTATCCAGCTAGAATGAGCATTATCTTCCAGGGAAGAAGATGGATATTTAATGATATAGGTGAATTTCACCTATTTCTAATGAAAAGACCAGATCTGAACAAAAAATTTGACCTCCAAACACAGAACTCAAGAGAAGCATAAAAAGGTAAAAAGGAAAGAACTCTTGAGAACTATATTTCTACTATGGGGATACTTAAAGATTGGGGGTATAATTTGATATTACTTTGATAATATGTAAAAGAAAACTAGAGGTGGAAAGGCTATCATACTGGGAAAAAGGGAAAAAGTGGTAAAATAAGATTAAAAAAAGAGGTAAAAATAAGGTAAAATCTCATGAAGAGGCAAAGAAAACCTAATATAATTGAGGGAAAGAAGGAAGGGAAATGAGCATTGTGTAAATCTTACTCTCATCAGATTGGGCTCTAAAAGAGTACATCAGACACATTTGGTTTCACAGAGAAACTTGTTCTTCCTTATAGGGAAGTGGGAGGGAAAGGAGGAAAAGAAAGGGATAAACTAATAGAAGGGAAACTGGAAGAATCAGGGGAAAGGAGTAAAAGAGGGTGAGGGGCTCTAAAGGGGGAAGGACTGTTTGGGAGAGGTGGTCATCAAAAGCAAAATACTGGGGAAGAGGGGAGGGAGAAAGGGAAAAGGAAAGAGAAAAACATAAGTTGGGTAAATAAGATGGCAGGAAATACAGAATTAGTTATTTTAACTCTTAGGTTTTTTTTTCCCTGTACAGCAAGATAACTGTATAAATATCTATACACATATTTGATCTATCAAATATCTTAACATAATTAACATGTATTAGACTTCCTGCCATCTAGAGGAGGGGGGAAAAGGGTAGGAAGGAAAAATTTGTAACAGAAAGCTTTACAAGGGTCAATGTTGAAAAATTACCTATGCATATGCTTTGCAAACAAAAAGCTTTAGTCTTATTGAATTACAAATTTTAACTGTAGAATTACATAGATTATTTATATGTCTTAAAATAAAGGATTACAAAGTAATTCTTACAAATTAATCCTTAAAAGGATTGAATTGCAGATCATGTACAAAGAACTCAATAATTGAATCTGTCATTAAACCTGACAATGCCAATAAAATTTCCAATTTGATCAACTTCTCCATAATATTTGCAAGAATAAAAATGAAAAAAAAAATGAGAGAAGTCATGCCTATTAAGTTCCTACCTCTGTTTCTGGTGTTGTTGATTTCAGTGGTACAGAAATTTTTATTTGAAGATTTGTGCTTTGTTTTTGATGTCCTTGGGTCATGTAATCAAAGGTGCTCAGTTGCCGGAACACTGCATTGGGAGAAGCAAAGAAAAATATAGAATTATTATAACAGATCCAAAGAGGAATGGAGGCTAGAGAGAAAGAAGTTGCTTTATTAAATTGAGGTCTTCTTGAAAAAGTGGAGAAGAAAATGGCAAACTGCTCCAATATTTACACTAAGAATACCCCAAATGGAGTCATGCAGAGTTGATCTTGACTGGAGGGTACTGAAAAACAAATTCTTAGAAATGTCATGTGACTATTTAGATGTACTTCTTGTCTTTGTTTTTGTTTTACTTTTAGATGAAGGCCCTGCATAATGGTGCATGTAATGCTTTTTGTTAGAGAAGGCTGAGACTGATAGAGCTCTTGAACTCAGGAATTCTGAGCTGTAGTAATTGTAATGCCAACTGGGTGTTCACACTAAAGTGAAGAGTTCTTGAGAGCAGGAGTCAGTAGGCTGCAAAAGGAAGAGAAAACTGGCTCAGGTGAGAGAGAGAGAGAGAGAGAGAGAGAGAGAGAGAGAGAGAGACAGAGAGACAGAGAGAGAGAGAGAGACAGAGAGAGACAGAGAGAGACAGAGAGAGACAGAGAGAGACAGAGACAGAGAGAGACAGAGACAGAGACAGAGGAGAGAGACAGAGAGAGAGACAGAAAGAGAGAGACAGGGAGGAAGGGAGGAAGGAAGAAAGGAAGAAATAAAGAAAGGAAAGAGGGAAGGCAGAAAGAAATGAAGGGGGGAGAAGAACAAGAGAGAGAGAGAGAAAGGAAGGAAGGTAGGAATAAAAGAGGAAAAGAAACATTAGATAAAGAAGTTTATTATACAAAATGACATAATTTGAAAAAAATTCTGTGGATTAAAAAAAATGCAATAGCAGCAATGGGGACTTCCTTCCAGGGGAGGAGCCATGGTGGCGGAGATCAGACAGGAGTCTCTGTAACCTCCTCTAACCTCCCTCAAACCAACAACATATGAAGCCTCTAGACTGATTTTGAAGCATAAAAATCCACAATATCTGGAGAACAACACGATTCTAGAAGAAGATACTCTGGAAGAACCTCAAAACAGGTCTGTTTTAATTGGGCAGGGGGGTGCTCTGCTGAACCCAGACTGCAGCACAGGGAGACCAGGGAAGGGAGCTGGAGCAGGGAGCTGGAACAGGAGTCAGAATAGGAGTGGGAGCATTGTGCTTTTCACACACATGGGAGTCTTCTGCAGGCCTCTTGAACCAATCTGTCCTGATTGTGGGCAGGTGGTTTGGAG
>JAJPUD010000196.1:596932-615175 GCA_023553655.1 Myrmecobius fasciatus | reverse complement strand
ACCAAGATAAGGTCAAAATGGATTCATGATCTAGGCATAAAGAATGATATTATAAACAAATTAGAACAATGTAGGATGGTTTATCTCTCAGACCTGTGGAGGGGGAAGGAATTTGTGACCAAAGAAGAACTAGAGGTTATCATTAATCCCAAAATAGATAAGTTTGACTATATCAAGTTAAAAAGTTTTTGTACAAACAAAATGAATGCAGACAAGATTAGAAGGGTAGCAGTAAACTGGGAAAATATTTTTATATCCAAAGGTTCTGATAAAGGCCTCATTTCTAAAATATATCGAGAATTGACTCAAATATATAAGAATTCAAGCCATTCTCCAATGGAAAAATGGTCAAAAGATATGAACAGACAATTTTCAGATGAAGAAATTGAAACTATTTCCAGTCACATGAAAAGGTGCTCCAAGTCACTATTGATCAGAGAAATGCAAATTAAGACAACTCTGAGATACCACTACACACCTGTCAGATTGGCTAAAATGACAGGAAATGATAATGATAACTGTTGGAGGGGATGTGGGAAAACTGGGACACTGATACATTGTTGGTGGAACTGTGAACGGATCCAACCATTCTGAAGAGCAATTTGGAATTATGCTCAAAAAGTTATCAAACTGTGCATACCCTTTGACCCAGCAGTGTTTCTACTGGGCCTATATCCCAAAGAGATTTTAAAGGAAAGAAAGGGCCCCACATGTGCAAGAATGTTTGTGGCAGCCCTTTTTGTAGTGGCAAGAAACTGGAAATTGAAAGGATGCCCATCAATTGGAGAATGGCTGAATAAATTATGGTATATGAATGTTATGGAATATTATTGTTCTGTAAAAAACGACCAACAGGAGGATTTCAGAGAGGACTGGAGAGACTTGCATGAACTGATGCTGAGTGAAATCAGCAGAACCAGGAGAACATTATACACAGCAACAAGACCATAAGATGATCAATTTTAATGGACATGGTTCTCTTCAACAATGATGTGATTCAAACCAGTTGTTCAGCGATGAAGATAGTCATATAAATCCAGAGAGAGGCCTGTGGGAACTGAGTGTGGACCACAACACAGCATTTTAATGCTTTCTGTGAATATTTCCATGCATTTTGTTTTCCTTCTTAGGTTGTTTTTTTCTTCTTCTCTTTCTAGATCTGATGTTTCTTGTGCAGTAAGATAACTGTATAGATATGTATACATGTATTGTATTTGTCATATAATTTATCCTATTTAGCATGTATTAGATTACCTGTCTTCTAGGGGTGGGGGTTGGGGGGAAGGAGGGGAAAAGCTTGGGAAAAAAAGTTTTTGCAAAGGTCAATGTTGAAAAATCACTCATATGTTTTGTAAATAAAAAGCTTTATATAAAAAATAGCAGCAATGGGGGCTAATTCAACTCTCTTCACAGCATATCATCTTATCAGTTTTGAATGTCTACTTTCCTTAAGGTCAACACCTATAAGAATCAGATAGTTTATAAATATTTCTAAAAAACAAAAATGCTCACACACACACACAAACTATTCTGAGACTTGAGTGGATAACTGTAAGAAATGAAAGGCCTTATTTCAAGGAATTAGTTGTATATTTATGTTCACTGCCTACTCTTTGGATATGTCTGTATATACTTAGTAAAGCAAAAAATCCAATCATCTCTGGTTAACCTAAGAAAAAAAGGTCTCAACTTTCACTTTAATTTCTTTTCTTGAGTAAGACCATTAGACTCTCAGAACCTCATCTTTCCAAATCCCCCTGAAATTATTACTATATTAACTATTTGCACTATTTCAATCAGCTTTTTTTTTTCTGTCTGGTTTGCAGGAAACTCTGGTAAAGAAAGTTAAAAGCTGTGATCCAGAGAATCCTTAGGCATGGAGAGGCTAAATGACTTGTGTAGTCTTGTTTTGTCAGATGAGGGACTTAAACCAGGTCTTCTTGAGTCTGTGGCCAGTTCTCTATCCATTATTCCATCCTGCCTCCCATTTTGTTAATTTAAATTAATAATGATGTATTTGTACAGTGCTTTGTGTTATATATTCATATGTGTATACACACATGCATATACATATGTATGTATATGCACATCTATATATATATACATCCATATATATACAATATACATACATATGCATATATATGTATAAAGATTTTGATTATCTTCCATTTACTCTGCATGTATCTTGCAGATACTTAATATTTTATGTCTTCTGCATTAGAATATAAGTTCCATTAGGGCAGGTACCATTTTTGGAGTCTTTATGTCCCCTGGCAAATATTTGCTGATTAATTCTCACAATAGTCCTATAAAGTAGGTACAGATATTATTACCTGCAATTATTCCCTTTCAAGAAAAAGAACTCTGAAATTTCTTCATCCTACTAAAATCATCTCATTCCATTTTTTTCCTATGTTTTCCCGACTATTTTCACCATAGACTTAGATCCCTCTACTTGAAAAGTAGTTATTGCCTAGCAGTGCCATTACTGAGTCTATATCCCAAGGAAATCATAAAGAGGGGAAAAGGATCCACATGTGCAAAAATATTTGTAATAGCTCTTTTTGTGGTAGAAAAGAATTGGAAAAGAAGTGGATGCCCATTAATTGAGGAATGGCTGAATAAGTTGTGGTACATGAAGGTAAAGGAATATTACAGTAATATAAAAATGATGGACAAGATAATTATAGAAAGATCTGGAAAGATTTGCATAAACTGATGCTGAACAAAACAAACAGAACCAGGAATACATTGTACACAAGAATGTGCGCTGATCAACTATGAAAGGCTTGATGGTTTTTAAGAGGTTCAGTGATACAAAGCAATCCCAAAAGACTTTCCCCATCATAAACTAATTCAACTCTATACTTCTTCTCGAATCACTTTTTCCTTTGTCCTACTGCCTATCACACATTGCCAAACCCCAAACCTGGATTAAGTCCATCATCTTTCTCTCCTATTCATGTACTACATAATGGAATTGGAGGAAGTTACACAATCATGCTGATTAGGTCAATGACAAATTTATTTTATCTAATCTCCATTAAGCTCTCACTATAGTATAATGACTTTTTTGCTCCTCCCTAATTTTTTTTCTTTTTTTTCTTTTTGCTGAGGCAATTGAGGTTAAGTGACTTGCCCAGGGTCACACAGCTAGGGAATGGTAAGTGTCTGAGACCAGATTTGAACTCAGGTCTTCCTGACTTCAGGGCTGGTGCTCTATCCACTGTGCCACCTAGCTGCCCCATCCCTAATTTTTTTTTCTAAAGACCTCTCCTATGCAGCTGTTGGTAACCTTCTCTTTGTTAGTTAAGTCTTTTATACAATGCCACAATGGTGATTGATCATCTTCCACCAAATTTTATTGAGAAAATAGACACCATTCAATGTGAGCTCCCTTATCTTTCACTTTATCATTCATTTCTCTCTCTCTCCTCTCCCCCTCCTCTCCTCCCTCCTCCTCTTTCTCTGTCTCTTTCTCTGACTTTCTGTCTCTATCTCTGCCTGTCAGTCTGTCTCCCATATCTTTCTTCCTTTCCTCACACAACCTAGAAATATGATCATCTTTTATAAATTCTCAATCTCCTCAACATTTCTCCTACATTTAATTGTTTACCACCTTCTCCTCTCAGAAACTTTCTCTTCTGAGTTTTTGGGACCTTCTACTTTTTGAGGTCTATGATCTGCTGCATTATCATTTCCATCAATCTAGCCAAAATGCATTTTTAACTTTTCCTTACATGGGGTACTCCATCTCCCATATCTATTGCATTTGCTCTATATCTGAAAGGTGGTCTTTCCCTCATTTTAGAATTCCTTGGTTTCTGCAAGGCTCATGTTAAGCACCACTTTCTACATGAAATCTTCCCAGCTACTCTGAACCCCCTAAAACAATTTTATATCTTTTACTGTTTTAAAATCATTTTTCAGTCAAGCCCAACTCTATCTGATTCCATTTGGAGTTTTCTGGGCAATGTAGTTTGCTCCAGATTTCTTTTCACTGCATAGAAGTAAGGAAGGAAGAAAGGAATGAAGAGAGAAGAAGCAAGCAGGAAAATGGAAGGAAGGAAGACAGAAAAAAGAGAGGAAGGGAGAAAGTAGGGAAGGAAGAGGAGAGAAGAATAAATAAAAGGAGGCATAAAGAAGAATGGAAGGAAGGAAGAGAGGAAAGAGGTAGGAGGGGAAGAAGGGAGGAGTAAGAAAGAGGAGAGAAAGAAGGATGCAGGAAGAAAGGGAAGAGGGAAAGAAGGGAGAGGGGAAGGAAAGACAGACATGAATGAGAGGCACATAGAATGATAGACATGGTAGGATTACATTCTGCATAATCGGGGCTATACCCCACACTCATGTACCAAGATTCAGAAGAGATCATTTTAGGATCAAAATGCCAAATACTTAGGTGAAGAGACCTCAGAGATCATCTAGACCAATGGTGTCATTTTATTGATGAGGACACTGAGAGGCTCAGTTACTTGCTCAAAATCATAATAGAATGAGGATTCAACCTAAAATTCTCTGACTCCCTCTTCTCACTCTATTCCACTCACCTATTTCTCAGCTGCTTCTTATCTGGGAAATGCTCCAAAGTATTGCAAAAGAAAAATAATGAGACAATAGTTGTAGTGATGGTTACAGGCAAACAAGTATAAAGTGTTCCATTCTTATTCTTAGCACAGTCCTTGGTAGGGGAAAAATACACATCCCATGGCTCCTGGCATAATGACTTGAACTCCAGTAATTCAAATGCTTTTGTAGTAAATTAGCTGAAAAATCATCCTTTAAGAGCATATAATTTGACAAAACAGTAATTTGAGCTTCAGAGTAGTAAGAGCTTTAGAAATGCAAGGTACTATATCAAGATAATATAAGAAACATATAATATAGATGCAGAATTAAATAATCGAATATAGATATATAATGAATGATAGTAAAAATGTGCATTACAGTGACCAGCACAATGTGTTACACATACTTAGAAGCTCAGTAAATGCTTGTTGATTAGTTAACTCATCTGACATTTTCTTCGTGGGGATTCAGAGTGCCTTTGCCCTGTATCTGTGACATGAAGTAAAAGAAAGATTTTCATATCGAGAGCCCCTAAAGAGAATTTTGACAAATTATATCTGACTGCATTGATTACTCATTGAAATTTCACTTTGTGTTCTGTAGAGACACACCATAATGCTGCACCAATAAGAAAGCATACTTGTACTTCAATTATTTATTTGGATTCTCAGAACATTAGACTAACTCCAACCCTAAGGCACAATGAAGAAGTCTCCTAGAGAAAAGTAAATCAAACTAGGCTAAAGATTAGAAAGAGCTTCCTGAACATAAAATTATAAATCATTGAAAAAAGCAATGAAATAAGAATTTCAAAGTATATTCTGTAAAAAAACAAAACAACAACAACAAAAAAACCCACCACCAGCAACAGAATCTGGAGACGTTTAAGCAAAGAGTAAATCAATACTTCTCTGGCATAGTTAAGATATACTCCAAGCCACGCTTTGTGCTTATGCCTCTTTTTCAATCTCATTCAGATAGAGCTTTGTTCTCATTAGTAGAGAGCTCAGTGGGATAAATTGCAATATGTATCAAACCCTGTGAAATGACAAAGACTGAGATTACCTCTCCCCTTTCCTCTACCCCTTCTTGGTCACTTCCAAATGGAAACATCAGAGACATGAACAATTAAATGTGAAATAAAGATATAATTTACTGAGCATAGCTATTCATAGAATGGCTTTTCTGAGAATTCAAATACAAAGGCAATTTTATAATATAGTAAATAAGCTTATTTGAAAAAAATGTTTTCCCATTGCTTCTTTACTTCTGCAAACCCAAGCTGTACTTCAAGATCTACCTTAACTGCCATTGTTTCAAGAGTTGAGGGCTTTGAGACTTCAATTCCAGTCCCCTCTTTGACATTCCTTGTGTGAACTTGGAGACATCTGATTATGATTAAGTCACTTAGCTACCCTGGGACTCAGTGTTTATATCTGTAAAAATGAAGCAGCAGCACTAGAGTGGCTTCTAAAGTCTTTTCTAGCACTATGTCTGTGATCCTTAATTTTCTGATTTTATGATAAGTACCTTGAGGGAAGCGAGTGAGGTCTAGATTCCTATCTGTCTACCTATCTGGAATGCTAGGCAGATGAAAGATCCTTCTTAATAATGGCTATTGAGCAGATTTTTCTTTATGCTAGTTAGGCAGTAAAAGTGATACATGCAAGGTAGTCATTACTATAAGCAAAAGTCTCAGAATAAATCTAGAGAAGTAGAGAATTTTTATTTGATTTGACTAGGAAGCAAATGAAACAATCTTTCTTATGATTCAATTAAAATGAATAGGCATGTATTAAGTATTTATAATGTCCAAAGCATAACACTAGGTGCTAGGGGATTCTAAAATGAAAATTAAAGGGTTCCCAAATTCAAGAAGTCCAAATAAGACAATATAGATAAATATAACAAAAATTAAAATATAATGAGCATCCAGGAGAGATAGAAACAAAGGAAATGGATAAATAAAAGGAGGAGAAATTATTTTGGGCAATGGGGAAGCTTAGATAAATTAATGTTTTGATGTATGACAAGAAAGAGGAAGGAAGAAAAAAGACAACTGACTTTTTTAGAGTCAAGAAAATCTGGATTCAAGCATTACTTCAGACACATACCAATTCTATGACTTTGAGAAAGCCATTCAAATCCTTAGTAGCCAGAGTACCTTTCTGAATTGCAGAGCAGACACCAATATACATTGATAAAAGTAATTTTTTTTTGTTAGAGGAGTTACCTATACCAAAGAAAATTACAAGTCCAGGTGAAAACTATAACATAAGGGGTAACTGAGGGGACTTAAGAATGTCTAGAGATATCTTCCTGTCCCTGGATTATTAGCTTGTTATGACAGAGAGCCTTGTGTAGCTCATTGAAACTATGAGTTACACTATGCAGTCACTCAAGCCAGACGGATAATAGTAGAGAGTTCTAAGAAAAAGTGATCCACTAGGGAAAGAGATGGCAAATCAATCCACTATTTTTGCCAAAAAAACCCAAGTTTAAAATGCTGTAAGATATAATATGGGAAGACGAGAAACTCAGATTGGAAGGTGGTCAATGTGTTCAATGAACATGAGCTTGGCCAGACTTTGGGAAACAGAAGAACCTGATGTACTATGGTCCACAGAGTTGTGAATAGTCACACTTGACAGAATGAATAAATTACTAAACAACAACAGAAGATATCTCATATTATTCTCCTATTCAAATAGATCACAACCTGCTTTCTGAGAACCTGATATTTAAACCCTTATGCTTGATTTCAAGGTCCATCATGATCTAGATCAAGCTATCTTTTCAACAAACCATTTTTTTTGTTTGTTGAGTAAACCATATTCAAGGCAATGCATTGGATTCTGTGAGGGGTAAAGGAAAGCAGAAGGCACGGTCTTACTCTCAAGGAGCTTGCAGTCTTATTGGAAAGATGACCCAAGTGAAATTTGGATTGGTTCCTGAAGAAAGTATAAACTTTGAATAGTCATGACAGTTTGATACATGCTACTTTGAATACTGACATCCCCTCTGATCTGAGAAATTCTGGATAGTTCAAGGTTCTAGTCTAGTAGCTGTATCAGAGTGGGTCCATCCTTAAGAGAGAAAGCAGCTACAAACTTGTGGGAAGATGAAAGAGAGGGCCAGTTGAGTGGTATATGTTTTATGAGGGAGCAGAGGAGAAAGGAGCATGTTCACTAAAGTCAGTGTAAACCCTTGGTCACTTTGTGCCAGTTGTAGCTCTGATGATCAATAGGTTTTGGAGAGAGGACAAATTACAAGTAGGAAGACCAGTGAAAAATGCATGTCAGTAGCCTAGGAATGATAAGACAAAAGTACTGAATCAAGGGCTTTTAAGTATAAATGTAAAGGAAGACATGGAGATTACACACAACAATTACTGACTAGATGAGGGAGGAAGGAGTGAGAGAAGATGCATTTAAGTATAACGCTGAAGTTTTGATCCTGGATGACTAGAAGAATTGCTCCTTCCTTGTCCTCTATATTTAAGCTCATTATGCTCGCTCCATTTTCTAATGATAACAATAATAGCAATAAGAACTACCCTTCCTTTGGCTGGAGCAGATCCTTAGTTGATATTAGAAAGACATTCATATTTGCTGCCATCAATTTCTCCCCATTCTTTCATTCCTTTCCATTTTGTAATCAGGCCTCCTGCCTCATTCCACTTTAATAAAACTGTTCTAAGGCCATCGGGGATCTCTTAACTCTTGAATTTAGTGACTTCTTTTTCCACATCTTGGTCTGTTTGTGACCATACCTCCTTATGGAATTGTAGTTTTGCAGTATTAGGAGGGAATTCAGAGGCTTTCTGATCTGACCTTTACCTAATTAAGCATATCCTCAATACTGTCCTCAATAGGGTTTAAAATCTGAGGCTTCTGAACTTTCTTTAAAAATCTCAAATGAGGGAGCCCATTCATCATCATTGTCATCATCATCACCACCACAATATCAGCTCCTTAAAGTAGCTCCTTAAGGTCTACAAAGCACTTTACATACATAATGCAAAGATACAATCTAAATTTTCTATAAAGGCAGCCTGTTCCACTGTTGGATCACTAAGAGATTTGAAGACAATGATCAAATTCTCTGTAAGCCACATGACAATAAACCAATCACTAAAACTTCTCTGAAATCTTAGCATTTGTATATGAACAGTGGAGAATAATATTATTTATACCATCAAACTCATGGAGTTATTTTGAGAATCAAATGAGATCCTGTACAGAAAGTACTTAGGAGAATAGTTTAAACTGGAAAGGACCTCAGATTTTGCCCTAATTTTCTAGATAAGGAAACTAAGGCAACTCAGAGAGAAGTAATTTAGTTACATTCACATGAAGGCAATTGGCAGAGTCCCCTAATTCTAAAAAAAAAAAAAAAAAAAAAAAACCGAACCTGAGTCCTCTAACTTTAAAGACAGGACTGTTTCCACTGGACTTGTATTTTCCTAATACTTGATAATATAGAATATTATATAGAATATAGAAGTATTCAAAGATTAATACTTAGTATATAAGCTATAGTAATATGTTAATGATAATATATAATAAATAGGTTTACCATATAAATCTGAGGTGCTATTTTAGTCTAATTCCTTATTCACTTGAAGATCTCAAGAAGCAAAATCAGTGAAAGGGAAATAAACCCCAAAACTTCTCTGATGAGAATATACTCACATATATACTTAGGTATATACATTAGCTGCTTAAATATAAGCAGTTGGGTAGTATGGTTAACAGAGTACTAAACCTCAAGTAGGGAAAACTTGGATTCAAATACTACCTCATATACTTACTGTGACCCTGGAAACTTCTATTTGCCTTAATTTCCTCATCTGTAAAAATGGGAGTGAATAATAGCACTTCCTTTCATGGTTGTTAAGGATCAAATGAAATAAAGTATGAAAAGGGTCTTTACAAAACATATATGCATGTGCATACAAATGTTTTTATATGTGTATAATATACATATGCAGTATATATACATCTATATATAACCGTATACATTAAATATGGCAACAAAGCAGTCCAATACTGATACTACCTTTGGTTTAAAAAATGACATACTTAGATAGAGGTGGAAAAATAATAAATGTCCCAGAAGCAGGAGGCTCACAAAGTTTAGCAGCAAAGTGACGGCAGCTAACCACAAGAGTATCATGGAAGATATTGGCACCGCAAACAAAGGGAGGAAGGCCAGCCATACTTTTTCAGGGTAATCTAACAAAGAAAGTGAGAAGAGAAGGCAGAGGTCAAATTCATCTCCCTAAGAGTCAAACCACCTTAGACAGAATTTCTAATAAAGAACCAAAGACCACTGAAACCAGCCCCTGGGAACAAGGTTTATTTCCTCCTACTTCTCCTTTCCTAAAAAGGTCAGGCTCAAACAAAAATCCTACATCAAATCCTAGTTATTGGTTTTTACATACTTTTTACATACTTAAAATTGGAATATTTTTGAAATCCCACCTGTTCCAAAAATCTTTACTGGATAGCTTGGTATAACAACACTAAAAGTAACTTGAATTTGTATTGTACTTGAAGGTTTGCAAAGTTCTGTGGAAGAAAGGTTATGTCTTTTTTCAGCCTTGCCTATATTCCTGAGGAACCCCCAAATATCCTCTCTTTTACCCCTCCCCCTTATGATGATATGTGTATAACGTTGACATATTTAATCTCTCTAGTTTTGATAGAAATGATAAAGAAAAGAATACTCAAGCATAAATTGTAGTCTATAAATATTTATCTAAAATGAAAATAAAGGATTTTATCCTTACATCATTTTCAAAAGTTAATGCCTTCTGAATTCAGATTACCTTTGTCCTCTGTACATAGCATGTATTTATCTAATTAAGTGTCTCTTCCATTAGAATGTTAAATTTCTTAAGACCAGGGGCTATGTTTTTGCTTTTCTTTGTATCCCTAGCACTTAGCACAGTGCCTATACATTGTATTAAATTTCACAGTACTCAATAAATACTTTTTAACTGATTAATTGATGTCAACAAATAACTCAAGAGCCAGGAATCAAAATGCTACATCTATATTTTATGAGTAATGCCTGGAGTAATACCAGACTCCAACTTCAAGAAAAATGGTTTAAGGGGAAGCCAGGTGTCGAAGTGGATAGGGCACCAACCCTCAAGTAAGGAAGACCTGAGTTTAAATTTGGCCTCAGACACAACACTTCCTAGCTGTATGACCCTGGGCAAGTCACTTAACTCCAATTGCTTCAGAAAAAAAGAAAGAAAAAAGAAACATGGTTTGGAATTTTGTTGTTTTTTGTTTTTTGTTTGCTATAAATGCACTTAACTAAGTGAATTTTGAAAACCAGTGGCCTAGATCCCTAAAGAAAGAATCCTGTATTCTATCAGGAAATGGCAAACTCCTAAATTATCTATCACAGGAATTATTAATCTGGAGTCTGTGAAGTTATTTTTTAAATAGTTTTTGATAATTGCTTATATAAGGATGTCTATGTGTTTTTGGTGCAGCTAAAATATGATTCTGAGAATAAACAAAAGGATCAAAACAAGGTTAAGATCTTTCAGATCTGTATACCTTATATGAATATAGAATGGAAAAATCTATATTATATAGTAAGAGAATGAGAAATCTCCATATTTTTTAAAATGCTGATGAGTGAGTGGATCTGTCAGTTAAATAGCACAAAATGAGGATTTGCTTCAAAAGTAGCAACATGCTTCACTCTCATCATGATGGCTTCTGCCAACTTTTGTTCAATGTCAACCTGTACTGTATTTAAACTTGTTTTAATGAAAGGAATTGTCTTTTGTTTAAACTTAATGGGATGTAAAATAAAAAAGAAATAAAGTTTTTTGTATCACCAAGAAGAGAGTAACCCAAACATGTAATTCACACTCTAAATTCACAAAAGAATAATGGGAAATGGCTCAGAGAATTCTAGAAAAAGGCAAGACAGTTTACTAGAAGCAGACTATGAGACATGAAGAATTAACATTCTGGGTAGTTAGAACCTGGTCTGGAATGAGAAGATAAAGGGGGAAAGTCCTGCAAAAGTGAGAAGCACCTAGAAGCTGAATTTTTATAGGTGACTTTTGATGGACAACAGCTTAAAGTACCTCCTAATTAGTACAAAGCCTTGGGGCTCTGGCAGGAATCTGCTAATTCAAATGAATCAAATTTACTTGAACATTAAAAAAAATGTCAAAACCTAGAGAGAAAAAAGATCAAGGAGGGCTCAAAAGAAAAAGGCAGATCAAGCCTAATTCTAAGCATAGCTCACTTAGGCATCCTTAGCAACAAAATTTCAGATACAGGTATATGAAAGAGGTAGTCACAAAACAAGAGAGAGAGAAAAATGATTAGCTCAGACCTAGAAAGTATGGAGGGAAAAAGGAAGGATCCAGCGACTTTTGTAGAATGCATTCTGCTTGTGTTTCTATTGGGGTCACATGGAAATGATAAGAGCATTTTAGTGGTCCACATTTACAATAGGAAATCTGGACTCAGCAAGGCTGGTTTAGATCCTGCCTCAGATATTAGCTGTTGATTCTGGGCAGGTCACTATTTATGTTTGAACTGCAATTTCTTTATAAAATGAGGGAGTTGGATTTAGTGGGCACTAAGTTCCTTTTCAGCTCTCAAGCTATGAACTTATGACAAATTAGTCAACAATTTATACTGATATGGGTGTTATAATGCTATGAAGCCAAAGAAGCTAATCTTGGTATGGCTTTCATTAAGAGAGGTATAGTAATAAGAGCAATAGAAATAAACACCTGTAGAACTCTGACTTTGTCAGAGTTTTATGTATCGATCTGGCAGCTCAGTTTATTTTAGAAAGGATAGTCACATGTTTTACATGATTACATATATATAACCTATATTAGATTACTTACCATCTCAGGGAGAGGGGAGGGAAAGGAAGGAGGATTACAATTTGGAACTCAAAATATAAAAAATTGTTAAAATGTGTTTTTACATGTAATTATTGGAGGGAAATAATTTTTTTAAAAGAAAGGATAATTGAGAGATTTTAGAGAAGAGTTATGGATATGATGAAAAGACTGGAAACAATCACCATATGAGAATGAGTTTGAAAAAATTAGGAGAATTTAGTGAGAAGATTTACGAGGCAACAGGAAAGCCCTTTTAAAGAATTGAAGGACTGGCATCAAAATGAGGATTAAATTTGTTCTTTTTGGCCCCAGAGAGTGGAACCAGGAGCAGTAAATAGAAGATACAGAAGCATATTTAGGGCTTCCCAAAAGCAGAATGAGTTTATTTGTAACTTAGCTTTGGGAGGTAGTAGGCTTCCCTTCCCCAGAAATCTTCAAGTGAAGGATGGAATAACCATTAGGCAGGGAGGGTATTAATGATATTCTTGGTCAGCTATGAGTTGGACTTGAGGTTTTTAACAATTCCTTAACTGCTTCCATGATAATTTCATCTTTCAAAAGGAGAAGAGGAGATTTGAGGAATTGCTGGATTCTAAGCTTGATTTTGGAATCACTGAAGGAGTGACTGAAGTTCTGAGATGAATGGGATCCTTGGGAGGGGGTGATTGCTCCATCTTGTAACTCTGTGACAGAAGGAACAGAATTCCAGACATACTTCAATCAAATTCAACACATATGTATTTATGAAATGCTTACTAATTTTAAGGTATCATACTAGGTACTAAGAATAAAAAGATTAAAAAACTCCACAAAATTATTTCTGCTCTCCCTTATGAAGTTCAAGAAGAGAATATTAATAACTGGGAGGGGATAATTTGAGAAGAGCATCTTTTAATGGTTTTGGAGAAAGAATAGGTAAGAGTCTCACTAAAAGTTGAAAGAAAGTGAAAGGCTTTCTAAATAGGCCAACGTGGGCATAGGGAATAATCATACAACTTAGATTTTTTTTAAAGGTACAAATATGGAAGATGAAAACAAGGGCAAATAATTCAGAATACAGATGAATAATATGGTCCTGTGAGAATGGCATCAGGAGAAATAAAGGTTCAGAAAAAACTGATATTAGAGAGTCAAAGGCAATTAAAGTATTTTGGAAAAAGCTCAATCTGGAGCAAGAGGAAGAGCAAAGAAGGTATAAAGATGCTGATATGACAATAGAGAGAATTTAAAACTATTCCCATTTTTATTTTGCTTCTGTTTTCTTTAAGGGGGTAAAAATCTTAAAACAGGGATGAACAAGATAAAAATGAGATGAATAGGAAACAATATCTAAAGAAAGTGAGGAAATGCTAAGAGCATCCACTTACTTTCCATGGGTTCAAGTCACTACTCAGGAAGAAGCATATCTTAGGGTACTGAAATAAAGTTTTTTGTATCACCAAGGTTTAAGGAGCAGCCTATTGATTGTGGAGCTGCACTTTGTGATTTTTGGAAGATCATGGAGAATAGAACAGGGGATGCATGACTTTAGGAGGTAATTACTCTTATTTAATTAAAAAAAAGGAAAAAGGGCAAAATCTGTAAGGAAGGTTTCCTTGGATCAGTTCCAAAAAGAAGTGAGTGGTTTGGGAAGCCACTGTTCATTAAGCCTTGAGGACTAGGCTAGGGTCAGGTTAAGAAAACATCTTTCTTATGAATGAC
This sequence comes from Myrmecobius fasciatus, assembly GCA_023553655.1. NCBI lineage: Eukaryota > Metazoa > Chordata > Mammalia > Dasyuromorphia > Myrmecobiidae > Myrmecobius > Myrmecobius fasciatus. The sequence goes on along the minus strand of JAJPUD010000196.1, from coordinate 601,008 downwards.
CCTCTGAGCCATCAGTCCTGATGAAATAGGAAAAGCTCATAACACAAATGTACTAGAATGAATCCTGAACTTCCAAATCATAAAATCTGGGTTTTGAGTCTTGCTTCTTCTATTTACAAGATTGTGATCTTGAGCATGCCTAGAATTTATATTGAAGTTAAAAGAAAAACCTGGGTTTGAGTCTTGGCTCCTCTATTTAATAGATGTATGATGGAGCAAGCCACATAAACTTTTGAGCCTTAATTTAATTTAAGCCTTAATTTAATTTGTTATGAATCACATTGCTTGTCTTTACCCCAAAAAGTGGTAAATCAAATAATATATCTAAAGTGATTTTAACTGTAATTTAGGAAAGTGAAACTATTGTTATTCAACAATCTTGACAGCCATGTCTTATATATATTTCTTGTTTCCCCTACAACACTTCTCAGCTTCTGGGCATAGGATCATCAGTCAATAGTTGGAAAGAACTTTATAGGTCATTAAATTCAACCTCTTCTTTTTATAAGTGGTGAATGGAAGACAGATTTTATGTGATTTGCCCATGGTCACATGGGCAAGAAGTAGCAGAATCTAGATTGATTTCAATAAAGTATCATTGATGAGTTGGTTTGTAGGACTTTGACTAGAATTTTATATGTCCAGGCAAAATAACAAAGATTGTAACTAGAGCAAATGGCAAGAAACAAATCCTTGTTTAGTAGAAGCAGATAGTGATTCTCAGATATTCATGCAAGGTCATTACTAAGGAGGCCACTTCATGAAAATTTGAGTACCAAGGTAGGGCTGGCAACTTTCTATTTGAACTCTGTGGCTCCAAGGACCTGGAGCATGCTCACTGGCCACTCTGTAGTAAAATTATCTCAGCAAAGTGAATTAGGGGGATGTTTATTCAAAGAATATGAAGATTTTCCATAGTGGAACAGATAGATGAAGACAATTTGTTCCAATGGCCAAGAATCAGGAATTCCTGAATCAGTAATTGTAGAACCTTTTGAGCTTGGTAAGACACTAAAGACGCCAAGGTTATCCACTATATCCTGGGTCATTGCCCATTGTCTTGACTTTTGATTTGACACTGTACTTCAATGATTCAGGAAAAGAGAATGAGGCTGACTGAGGCTGACAACTTTGTGCAGCTCTCCCTCACTTAAATCCCATTCATTCACAAATCAAGACCTCAACCATGATGACTTTAGTCCTCTTCAAAAAATGAAAGGGGTGAATAACAATAACAACAATTATTTTTGTTAATTAGATGACAAACTATTGTTTCAACACGGTTGAAAGATTGAGATTACTATGAATATCTTTTAAATTTGGCACCTAGGAGCAAAGACCTGATTGTCCCTGCCTTAATTATGTCTCTAAGTAATATTACTAGAAATGATCCCATACCAACTTCTTTTATCCTCTTTTTAAAAACTTTGTTACGACTTCCAGGGGTGGAGCCAAGATGGGGAAGATCAGACAGGAGTCTCTGTAACCTCCTCTAACCTCCCTCAAACCAACAACATATGAAGCCTCTAGACTGATTATGAAACAAAAAAATCCACAATATCTGGAGGACAACACGTTTCTAAAAGAAGATACTCTGGAAGAACTTCAAAACAGACCTCATACCTTTAAAAATAAATGAATAAAAAACCAAAAAGAGCTCTCACCATAGATAGCTTTTATGGAGAGAGGGAAGAACAGACCTCAAATCCTGAGGTCCCTAAAGGTAAAGCAACTCCAGAAAAAGCTCCAAAGAGAGACATAAACTGGACTCCATGTCACAAGGCTTTCTTCGAAGATTGCATAAAAAATCTTAAAAGAGAGTTAGAAGAAACATGGGGAAATGAAATGAGATCACTGCAAAATAAAATAGAAAAAATGGAAAAAATGGAAAAAGAATGCAATGCACAAAAAATATAATTGGTCAATTGCAAAAGGAACTAAAAACAGTAACTGAAGAAAATAAGATATTAAAAATTAGAATTGAACAATTGGAAATGAATGACTCATCAAGACTTCAAGAATCAGTCAAACAAAAACAAAAAAATGAAAAGATAGAGAAAAACATGAAATATCTCCCAGGAAAAAGAACTGACCTGGAAAATAGATCTAGGAGAGACAATCTAAGGATTATAGGGCTTCCTGAAAGCCATGATGAAAAAAAGAACCTAGACACTATCTTCCAGGAAATCATGAAAGAAAACTGCCCTGATATTTTAGACCCAGAAGGCAAAATACTCCTTGAAACAATCCACCGATCACCTCCTGAAAGAAACCCAAAAATTAAGTCCCCCAGAAATATTGTGGCTAAATTCCAGAACTATCATACCAAGGAAAAGATATTACGAGAAGCCAGAAAGAAACAATTTAAATATCGAGGAGCCACAATTAGGATCACACAGGACCTAGCAGCTTCTACTTTGAAGGATAGAAGGGCCTGGAATCAGATATTCCGAAGGGTGAAGGAACTTGGATTACAGCCAAGGATAAGTTACCCAGCTAGAATGAGCATTATCTTCCAGGGAAGAAGATGGTCATTCAATGACATAGGAGAATTTCACCTATTTCTACTGAAAAGACCAGAACTGAACAAAAAATGTGATCTACAAACACAGAACACAAGAGAAACATAAAAAGATAACAAGAAAAAAAAACTCTTGAGAACTATATTTATGTTATAGATACCTATAGAATGAGGGTTGATTTTATGAATCTATTATTACATTATGATTATTATGATATGATTACTGTGATTTTATGGTTATTATGATATGATAAACTGAAAAAGAAATTAGAGGTAGAAAAGGGATAACACTGGAAAAAGAGGAAAAGGAGGTAAAATAAGGGAAATTACATCACATGTAGAGGCAAAGAAAACCTATAATGATTGAGGGGAAAAAAAGGGAGGGGAATGAGAATTGGGTTAATCTCCATCTCATCAGATTTGGCTCTGAGGGAATAACAGACATACTTATAAGGAAAAAGGAGGGAAAGGGGGGAAAAAGGGGTGGTTGGGGCTCTAAAAGGGAAGGATTGTTTGAGTGAAGTGGTTATCAAAAGCAAAATAGTAGGGAGGAGGGAAAGAGGATAAAAAAGAGAAAAGCATAAGCTAGGGTAAATAAGATGACAGGAAATACAGAATTAGTTATTTTAACTGTGAATGTGAATGGAATGAATTCTCCCATAAAGCAGAAGCGGATTGCAGACTGGATTAAAAACCAGAATCCTACAATATGTTGTATACAAGAAACACACCTAAAACATAGAGATACATACAGGGTGAAGGTAAAAGGCTGGAGCAGAATCTATTATGCTTCAGGCGAACAAAAAAAGCAGGGGTAGCAATCCTGATCTCTGACCAAGTAAAAGCAAAGATAGACTTAATTAAAAGAGACAAAGAAGGAAATTACATTTTCCTAAAGGGTACCATAGACAATGAAGAAATATCAATACTAAACATATATGCACCAAGTGGTATAGCATGGAAATTCCTAGAGGAAAAGTTCAGAGAGATGCAAGAAGAAATAGACAGCAAAACTATAACAGTGGGGGGTCTCAACCTCCCTCTCTCAGAACTAGATAAATCAAACCACAGAATAAATAAGAAAGAAGTTAAGGAGGTAAACAAAATGTTAGAAAAGTTAGGTATGATAGATCTTTGGAGGAAATTAAATGGAGACAGAAAGGAGTTTACTTTTTTCTCAGCAGTCCATGGAACTTATACAAAAATTGACCATGTGTTAGGACACAAAAACCTCAAAATCAAATGTAGGAAGGCAGAAATAATAAATGTATTTTTTTCAGATCATGACGAAATAAAAATCACATGCAATATAAGGCCAGGAGAAAATAGACCAAAAAGTAATTGGAAACTAAATAATTTTATCCTAAAGAACGAATGGGTGAAACAGCAAATTACAGACACAATTACTAATTTCATCCAAGAAAATGCCAATAATGAGACAACATACCAAAATTTGTGGGATACAGCCAAAGCGGTAATAAGGGGAAATTTTATATCTCTAGATACTTATTTGCATAAAATAGAGAAAGAGAAAATCAATGAATTGATTGCAACT
>JAJPUD010000196.1:543136-579028 GCA_023553655.1 Myrmecobius fasciatus | reverse complement strand
GTGTGTGTGTGTGTGTGTGTGTGTGTGTGTGTGTGTGTGTGTGTGTGCAGCAGGGGCACAGAACTCCTTCCTAGATCCTCTTGAGTAACCTCTGATGAATGAATAAAATTACTATCTAATTGATGAGAACTTCTGTGACTACTCAGAGATTAGTTATGCATGGTTAAGTCCCAATATGGGCTTGTGCAGTTCCTGATGTTAATATTTTAGAGTTAGAATAGCCAACTCATCCTGGGCCCTGGGACATACTCCCTTTCCAGATTTCCTCTTTGAAGTCACTCTTGACTAGCTGGGCTTGTTTCTTACAGAGAACACGACTTCTTCAGGGCAAGGACACAGCAAAACCCCTACCTACTCTGCTGAAATCCTGCAATATCCAGGATTCAAATTTAAAGGACATCTTCTGAAAACTAGTACCATATGACTTTGATGTCATACATTTTTTACATAGCAGCCATAATATTCCCACCAGAACTTTTAGGGGATAGTAAGCTGCCTACTAGCAGCCTGGGCACAGATAAAGACCCAAAAAGTTCTCCCCATTGCAGGAAGGAGAAATTAGACTAAGTAGTGATATAAACCAATCACCCCTTCTTCCCTGCAAAAGTTTACTGGAAAGTTTTTAGACAACAAAGTATTGAAAATCATACCATGAAATTATTCTGTTTAAATGCAATTCTAAAAGAACATTGAATAACATACTTTCAAACTTGGGGTCTGTGCGAAGTTCCTCTGGTTTCACAAAGTATTGAATGGAGATGTATAGTATTACAAGAACAAGGAAGATGATACCAAGAACAGCAGAGGCCACACTACCAAAGAAATACCTAAAGGAAGAAAAAATGACAAACAGAAACTGTAAAAACAAGTCAGACTTTGTCCCTTGGGTAAACATAAATACAAGTAGAATTTGACACACAAATACTTTGCACATTAAAGACTGGGGCACAGAAAAATTAATACCCAGCGTATTTCTTCTTAACTCAGAAGGCCAAGTTTCCATTACCATCAATTCAGGCTGTAAAAAGCGTGTATGCCTTCACTATGTTCCCAGACATTCATTCCATACCAATCACATTTTAAAAGGCTCATTTTCTTTCTTTCTTTTTTCTTTTTTTTTGCTGAGGCAATTGGGGTTAAGTGACTTGCCCAAGGTCACACAGTCACACACGGCTAAGTGTCTGAGACCAGATTTGCATTCAGGTCCTCCTGACTTCAGGGATAGTGCTCTATCCACTGAACCACCTAGCTGCTGCTAAAAAGTTTGTTTTCAAGCCCAATAGCCATTTTTCTGGTTTTGAGCTTTGTCCCTCTATGGATCTGATTGGTTTTGTCCTTCTCATTTCTCTAGGAATCTATGTTATAATCTTGTATAGAAGAGTTTGTGGTAGTCATAGTTAGTTCTATCACATATAGGAACCACAGAGCAGTTCCAATTAAATGACTTGTTTTTGTACAAACTAAATGGTTTTTGGAAACAGTTGGTGTGTTCCTGTGTTTATGCTAGATCTAAATCTAGACTTATGGAGGTTTTACTTTCAAAATCACTTCTTTTGTCAATAGAATAAAAAATCATTTGACTGAAAGAGAACTCAAGAACTGCTATCTCCAAAAAGGAAGCACCTCAATTCTCTTAGGTCTTGGAAGACAGTATAAGTTCTGAAGAGGATGAAGTTTTCACAGATATTCACAACAATCATATATTATCCTTATCCAATTATAATTATTGTATAATTATAATCCAATGTTATATTATCCTTTATGAGGAAAGATTTAAAAAGGGTGAAAACAAGCAACCACTTCTGTCCAAAATATTCTTAAAATGATTAATAGGCAAAAGGCTAATCCCCTTTAAGAACTGGGAGGAAAAGAAAAAAAACACAGTCCCAGAAGTAGGTAGATATAACAAAATAATGAGTTTAGTTGAATAAATCCTTTCCATATCAAGTAGCACTTTTTCTTTCTTTCTTTTTTTTTAGGCAGAGGGTAGGAAGCCTGGAGGAGTATTAGGACAAAGAATAGAAATACCATATGCTAGTAATTTAGTCACCCTGGTAACAGATCCTGATTGGAAAGTGAGGTAATAGGGGGATGCAACCTACTTCTCTTCATCTTCTTTGGGATTTAGCACCCAATAAAATAAAATTCAAAGGTCTCATTTAAAGTTACTGGATGAGAAAGGAACAAAAAGCTAAAGCAAAAGCTTAGTATGCAGAAAGCCAGACTTCTGGAATTAAGTGACAAGAGCAGAGCTGGAAGCAGACTGAAGTGTAGAGTTGTCCATGGTGGTGATGTGGGGGAGGAACAGAAGCCAGAGAAGAGGAAGAACAATAAAGGGAAAGGACGCAACAATGCAAGAAAAACTCAGGGAAGAGAGATTCAAGAACAAGTCAGTCTTTCAAAATCTCAAATCCCTCAGAGAGAATAAGGAGAGTAATGTCCACAAGTGGAGCCACTAGATTGAAAAGGGAAGGGAACGTGGTGACCTTTGTGAATGCAGTTCTAGAAGTTACAGGGATGAAAGCTATGTGTCTGGAGAAAAGATAGGAAAGTCTGCAAAGAACTCATTTGATTCTCGCGGCAAACTGGTGATGTAGGTACTATAGATAAGGAAAATGAAGCTAAAAGAGGTGTCTGAGTAATTTGAAACTTAGATCTTCCTAACCCCCAGTCCAAAAATTCTACCAAACCGTCCAAGGAAGTGGCATTGGAGGAGAAGGACGTTCTCTAAAGCAGGGTTTCTTAAACATGAACCCTTTTTGACCAAGAAATTTTTATGTGACCCCCCAAGTATATAGATATATAGAATAGTTATACAAATCAAACATTTATAATGAATCATAATTTCACTATCCCAACATTCTGTTTCATGTTTAAGAAGTTTTGCTCTAAAGGATTTTATTTGAGAAAGCCAAGTGAGACCATTGTCCCTTGATAAAGGGTAAGTGCTCTTTGCTCATCAAATTCAGAATCAGTAGGAGTGATGGGGACGGCAACACAATTGACACTGTTGGAAAGAATTGACTCTTATACCTGTATGAGTCATGTGGAATAGCTGCTGATGCTTGAACTATTTTGCACCAATATTTCTCAAACTTAGCAGTTTCCTATGAAAAAATAAAATTGCTGGACCATTACTTATTACCATTGTCCCTTGTAGGTCAGAAATTAATGGCTCCCAGTGTATAGGGCTGGAGAGAAGCTATACAATTTAATCCACTCCCTTCAGACACCAGAAGGGTATTTGGCTTTCTAAGAGGTCTGGGCTGCTCATTTAGGAAAAATACAGGAAAATATATAAACTCCATCTTATGGCAATTCATGGTAACTACAAGTGTATGATTACAATGAATGCTGCAGATACAATCAATATATCCTCCCATATGTCATTAAATATATTATCAAATGAGGAGTATTTGAAGGAACTAGACATTTTTAACTTAAAGAGAAGAAGATATGGTGAAGTAAATGAAAGAATGATACTTGTCTCCATTTGAAAGGCTTTTTATGCAATAGAGGGATTGGATTTAGAGAGACAGAATTAAGACCAATAGATGGAAAAGGCAAGGAATAAGATTTTGGTTCAATATATGGAACACTATCAAGTAGAGTGCTCTATAGATATATTGAATGGACTCAGAAAGCAGCATTCCAAATCAGGAAAAGGATAGGTGTCTTAAAGTGTTGGAACAGAAGTTCATGATTTGCATAAGGGTTAGATTATATGCCTTCTGAAGTCCTGTCTCAAGTCAGTGATTCTATGATGTTAAAAAGTAATGAGAAAAACAGTAAGTTTGGAAAATCAGTCCATGATTTGAAAAGGAAAGATGATCAGCAAGCTGTGGAATAAGATAATGTCAAAAAAGGGGAGAGGTATCCAGACTCAGTATATCCCCAAATAGGGAAAATATGAAAGTTGTTATACTGAGTCAGCTAGATGGTACAGTGGATAGAGTACTGGGCCTTGAGTCTGGTAGACTTACTTATCTTCCTGAGTTTAAATATGACCTCAGACACTTCCTGTGTGACTCTGGGCAAGTCACTTAGCCCTCAGTTTCCTCAATTTTATCTCAGTTTCCTCAATTATAAAATGAGCTGGAAAGAAAATGGCAAACCATTCTAGTATCTCCACCAAGAAAACCTCAAATGAGGTTAGGAAGAGTCATACACAATTGAAAAATGACTGAACAGCGTACTGAAAATGAACACATTTTTCAGACCTTTAAAAATGAGAAAAATGTGACCCCACTGTAGTAACCATGATGTTGAACCTCAACAAAATGTTAAGAGTGGGTTATTAAACAAAAAGATTTGCAAATATTTAGGAAAAAAGCAGAAATTACTAGGTTCTAGCAGGGGTTTATTAAAAAGAAATCTTGTCAAAATAGCCTCTTTTCCTTTCATTATGGTACTTCTAAAATGATAGTTTGAGGGGACAGCTTCACACGTAATATGGCTTGATTATGACTTTGCATTGAGCAGAATTTCATTGAATCACTAGACCTGAGAGTAGAAAAGGACTTCAGTGGTCACCTATTCCAACCTCCTACTAAATGCATATTAATCTATAAGATCATCCAACCTCTATTTGTTTAAATGCACAGTGCTAGGCAGCTCAATACTTCACAAAAAAACCTATTCTATTTTTGGACAGCTCTATATCTGGGAAGTCTCATTTCTGTTTCTTACAATCAATCAATCCCTAGTTTCCTTCAAAATTCAGCTCAAGTACCTCCTTCTATGTGAACCCTCCGGATCCTAATGCCTGCTCCCACAAAATAGTTCTTGTATTTAAGTATTTGAAGATATCTGTCATCTAACTCTTTTACCCAGGTGAAACCTTCAAATTTATAGGCTTTAGACACGGAAGAGAATTTAGAGAACAATCCCCTTATTTTATAAAAAAAAAATGGCCAGAGACATTGAACTTGACCAAGACTACCAAAACCCCCATTTTTGTTATCATCATCATCATTATTCAGTGTTTTTCAGTCTTCAGGACCTCATTTGGAGTTTTTTTCTTGGGAAAGATAGTACAATCACTTGCCATTTCCTTCTCCATTTCATTCTATAGAGGAGGAAACGAGGCAAATAGGGTTAAGTGACTTGCCCAAGGTCATACAGCAAGAAATTGTCTGAGGTCAGATTTGAAGACAGGTATTCTTGATTCTAAGCTCAGTGCCCTTTCCACTGTGCTACCTAGCTACCACAAAATTAGCAAATCATTAAAGCCGAGATTAGATCTAAGGTTTTATAATTCCAAATCAACAATTCTTCCCAAACACCAGTCAATCCTAATATAATATGGCTTCCAGAATCTTTACTATTTTAACTGCTTTCTTCTGGGTGAAATTTAGTTTGCCAATGTCCTTGTCCTTCTTAAAAGTAGGGTACTTAGAACTGGACACAATATTCCAGATGTAATCTAACCAGTGCAAATCAAGCGCCTGCATCATCTGAATTAATCTCTTACTTCTCAGTTATCTACACCTAAATATAGCTGGCTGAAAATCAGAGGCTTATGTTACTCTAATTGGCACCACTCTTACCAGATAGCAGCTACTAGAAATGCAGTCATAATACCTAGGATGAAATAACCAGTGAATGTATCCTGCAAATCCAACCTATTCCTGCAATAGCCAATATCACACTCTTACATGAAGGATGTGTGTCCCTACATAACCCCTATTATTCCTGCAATTCCTATTTTGTTCTCAATAGAGACTGAAAAAAAATCATAAACCATTTAAGGTATAATAATTATCAAAACAGCTGAAGACTCCCTTAAATTAAAAAAAATCCCACTTTTTTATTTTTCCTTTATATTTTATATTTCCTAAACCATAATTTTTTTCCATTATCATCGTTTGGAATTCTCTCTACTATCCTTTTCTTTTCATCTCTCTACAATTTGCAAAATGGACATTATCTAAAGGATTAATCTCAAAACTTAATAGTCACAGAATTTCAGAGATGAGAAACATTTCAGAATTGTCTAGAACAACTCAGTTCATTTCTTAATGACTTCTACTTAGGAAATACCAAGCTTTTGGATCACTCAAATTATTAGGAAGTTTAATCCTTATATTAAGCCTAAAATTGCCATTTTGTAACTTCAGTAGATTGCTTTTGATTCTGCCTTCTTCCACATGATGGTCTTTCAAATATTTGAAAACAACTCATATACTTCTTTTAATTCCTCTTCCTGGACTTTCTCTATCCCTAATTCCTTCAATAACTCTTCACATGTCATAGACTTGAAGTCTCTGACCCTTCTGATTATCCTCATTTAGACAATTTCCATCTTATCAATGTTGTTCTTAAATTGTGGCACTAATAAAGATGGTGATGATAATAACTAGTATACAGTTTGCATAGCACTTTATACATTTTATTTCATTTGATCCTCACAACAGCTTTAGGAAGTAGGTTATTATCATCTACATTGTAAAGATAAGGAAATGGAGGCAGAAAGAGATTAAGTGACTTGTCTAGGGTCACACAGGTAATAAGTATCTGAGACCACATGGAATTCAGGTTTTCCTTACTCCAGGTCCAATATTGTATCTACTGCAACATGAAGCATCTATTTCAGACCTGAACTCAATAGCCTAGACATAGTTTGATCAAATAAGAGCATAGTGGGACATACTTTCCATTAATATATATAGTCCAAGAATGATATTATATTCTTTGGTTGCAACATCACACTGTTGACTTCAGATTAACTTTTATTGAACTTGCAACTAAAGTCCCTGGTAATTTTTTCAGATAATTGATAATATAAACATTACTTTCACATCTCATATTTATGAAGTCAGTTTCCTGAACCTAAAAATAAGACTTTACACTTATCTATATTTAATTTCATATGATTTGATTCAAATGTGCTAGCCTGTCAAGATGCTTTGGGATCTTGCTTCTGCCATTTAATGTATTTGATGTTGCTCCTAAATTTGCTTCATTTACATATTTGATAAAAGTATTAAAAAGTACAAGACTGCATCCAGGGATACTTCCCTGTAAACCTCCTTCCAAATAGGCATAGAGCTACCAATGTTTATTCCTTGAGTCTGCCCATTCTATAAATTTAATTCATTGGATTGTGCTATTAACTAATCCACAGTTTTCTTCCTCTTTCACAAGAAGAGCAAGATGTAATTTTTCAGACATATTGAGGTAAGTGGCCACTGTTAATGCAACCTAAGTTATTATTATTTTTTTGGTTCATCATGCTGCCATTTTGAACTAGCAATCTACAACCCACCTGCCCCCAGTCTTTTTTTTAATTCCTCACAAAACTTCTCTCTTGCCATATGTCTTCTATCTCATAATGATGAGGCTGATTTTTTTTAACTCAACAGTAGTTTTTATAAGTCATCATTCCAGCTTATTGAGATCTTTTGGAATTCTGATTCTGTAATATGTTATGTTAGCTTTTACTCTCAGATTGGATAATCTGCAAATTTGTTAAGCATGTTATCTAAGTCTTTCTTTACAAAATTGGTAGAAATAATGAACATCCCTGGGGTAAGGATAGCTTTTTAAGTGCCTCCTTCAAAGATTTCCTATAAGATCACTTCAATTCAAAGAAACCAACATGATTACTTGGAATCTTTTTTGATGAGTTCATGCTTAAAAAGATAATCTATAAAATTTGGAAGGAAAAGGTGAATTATTGATTTATTATTTAATCACTATGATCAATTAATTAGCTCCTTTTGTTTGTCATTCAATAGTTCTAAACCATCAAGTTCATTTTTTTCATATTATTTCCAGCATAGTTCTCTTAAGTATTTGAAAACAGGTAGTTTTTTTTCTCTCACTTCCTCTTCTTAGTCCCTCTAAGCCCAATTTTATACCATATCTTCTCTTTCATAAGCTCAACTCAAACAAGTCTTTTCTTTATGGTGTGATTTTTTCAGACCATATATCACTCTACCAGTGTTTCTCTTGATGGACTATAATTTGTCAATAATCTAAAAACATGATTACCAGAGATGAATTTAGCATCCTTGATCTAGTCTGTAATTTTGTTGAAGCTAAATATAAGAATTTACATTTATCTCTGTTAAATTGTATACCACTTCCTCCTAATTTTCTAACCTTTTAAGATAATTTTGAATCTTGATTCTGTAATTAATAAAATTGTTTAGCCCTCCCAGTTTGGGCATATGCAAATCTTATTAATATACATTTTTCTTTAATTATTTTATGCAAGTCTGTCCATGTTTTTCTAAGATCATTGAGCTCATCATCTCTCATAGGGCAGTAGTATTCCATCCATGATCATACATCACAACTTGTTTAGCCATTCTGCAATTGATGGACATCCCTGCAATTTCCAATTCTTTGATACCACAAAGAGAGCACCTAAAAATATTTTAAAACAGACAGGTTCTTTTCTTTTTTAGCCAATCTGATAGTATAAAATGATATCTCAAGGTTGTTTTAATTTGCATTTCTCTAATAAAAAATGGTTTAGAGCATTTTTTTCACGACTATAAATTGTTTTGATTTGTTTGTCAGAAACTGACCTGTTCATATTCATTTTCAATTTGGGAATGACTCATTCTTAAAATATCCTTCAACCCAAATCTCACTTATCTTAATCTTGAGTATATTATAGAAAATGCTGTCAGATGCTTTATTGAAGTCATATTGCATTAAATGCACATTACCCTCATATATAATCAATTAAAGAAAGAAACTAATTTATAACTTTTTCTAGCAAACCTATGCTGCCTCCTAGAACTTATGATACATTTTGCCAAATGCTCAAAAACCATTAGTTTAATAAATTATTCCAAAATCTTGCTGGAAATTGGTATTATACTGCCTTATAATATCTAGAACTGAACTTTTTTCACATGAAAAAATGTAAAAACATTTTACTATCTCCAGACTGTTGCTATCTCCTCCATTCCCCGTGATATCTTCAAGATCATCACCAATGGTTTATAAACATATCTACAAGTTTCTTTAGTTTCCCAATATAGAATTTATTTGGGCCTATATACTTTATACTTATTAAACATAAGTATATATTGTCTTAATTGTCTTACCTTCCTTGAGCTCTAATTATCTCTTTATATTTTGCTGTCCTATCAAGATTGAATATCACTATCTTTGCTGGATGGGATAGTAATAAAAGTTAAATTAAATAGTTTTCCTTTCACTCTCTCTTGCCAAATTGTGAGCCTATCCCTTCCTTGTTCTTGCTTCAAACACAGATTTTTTAAAAAGCAACAAAAATCTCTTCTACTTAGAATTTTTTAGGGGCCTGGTTCATTCTGGGCTTTTGGTTCCTTTATGATTATTAGAGGTTAATGAAATGCTTGTATTTGCACTCAATAATTCACCTTCTTCCAAATTTTGTTGATTATCTGTTTTTAAGCATGAGCTCATCAGAAAGAATTCCAAGCAACCATACTGGTTTCTTTATGTACTTTGCCCCTTTCTTTTTCCATCTTCTTTGTTATAACATGCTCTTGAATAGTTAGAATTTCATTTTTAAGGAATCTGCTATATTTAAACCATATAATTTAGACCCTTTTAGGATCTCTAATTACATCATTATACTGATCTTTTCTCTTTAGTTAAAACTGTGGCTCTTTTAATTTCCAAGGCTAGTCTTTCTACCAGTACCTTTAATTCCAACTCCTTCTCTTGCATGAAAGATGGAATGGTGTAGTGGATAGAATGTATAATCCAAGAGATGAAAATCAATAAAATTGAGCTATCACCAAAAACTGCTATGATCCAATTGTAAAATGCATCCTTCCAAAGAAATCTTTAGAGAAACTCGGATCAAAGTCCTCTCATATGATTTTGAACATAATTTATTCCTAACTCTCTTGGTTATAATAATAATTACAAAAACATATTGCTGAAGAATGATGAAGAAAGTGAAGGAAAGTATGAAATTCTGAGTCATCCTAAGGCTTGAATGAAAAATATTGGTTATATACTTCTCTTTGCTTTATCACAAAGTCAGTGGGTAAGGACAGGAGATATATGGGATTGAGGGTTATAACCCAATAAGCTAAGGCATTTATAACTTATTCCTAGTTCTAAATGTTATAATTCAATCTAATGCAGAACAGAAGAACTCAACTTCAATCTCATCTCTGACATGACATTTGATAATGGGTGAATATTCTTTATACCTTAAGTGTCCTCAGATGGATAAAATAACATTTGATATAATATCTTATCTTAGATGGATAAAATAACACCTATCTATCTCTAGCAGCAGTATGGGATAAGAGACTAGTTCAAGGTTAGGGTGATATAAATTAGAATTTCACCATGCACATTAGCTATGTGATCTTGAATAAGTCATTTAATTTGTCAGTGCTCCAAGCAAATCTTTAACACTATAATTTGCATAATAATTTCTGATCAGCATTGACAGAGGAGTTTCCTCACCAAGGAGTTCTCTGCACCAACAAATTTACTGGTCTGGATCAAAAAACTCAAAAATCTATCCATTTGGAGGTTTTTGAATGAGTGAATTTGCAGATCCATTTGAGAGGATAAACCTCACAGAACTTTTATAAAGCTCAAATGATGTCTTATAAATAGTGCTTTATAAACTTTAAAGTGCTCTAGAAGTGCCTGCTATTAATAGAGTCCTCAAGTGTTCGCTGGATTGGCTCTTTTTCTCCTATTTATAAACATGATGAAATCTAGAAAATATCTTGTCAGTCAATAAACATTTAGTAAATGCCTACTGTGTGCCAAGCACTGTGCTAAGTGCTTGACTTAATCTGCCATTGTTTCAAGATACTCTATTCCAAGGTCATTTGATCTTTCAGTCATATATTAAAGAAGGAAGACCAAATGCAAGGAATTGAGGAGACAGTGTATAATGAAGAAATGGTAATGACAGTTGGCTACTCTAGAATTCTGTCAATAAAAGACAGGATCACCTTTACAATCTTCATTTACTTTGATGTATTCAATAGTCACTAATAATAATAATAATGACTTTATTTAGTCAACATTACAAAATGCTTCTCTCTGCCCTTGATTTTTATCACATTGCATTCATGTGGTTTCTATCTTTCTGATCACCAATATTTCATCTTCTCATTTTCCCCCTCTATTTGTAAATGTAGCTATTTCCAAAAGTTCCATCCTTGATTCACTTCCCTTCTCTATCTCCATTCTCTCATTTGGTGATTTCATCTTATTGCTTCAATTATGACCTTTATGTGATTTCCAAATCTTTATCTTTAGTTTCAATCTTTTTACTGAATTACAGATTAATCTTCTGTCACCTTGCCATTTTCACTTGAACATTCTACGAGAGCCTCAAGTTCAAAATACTTCAAACTGAATGTCATCTTTTAATCCAAACTGCCTCATATTCCTAATTTCCTTGTCCATGTTTCTGCTTTCAGTAGTTGCTATGCTTGAGAAATTTTGTCCTTCCTATCTCCTGCCATCAACTTCACAATATTTTTCATATCCAATTCCACTTTTGATGCTATCACCTCCCTAATTCAAATTATCATTACCTCTTCTTTGGACATCTATGTAACACTTCAACCTTTTCAAAGTATTTTACAAATGTTAACTCAATTGAGCCATTACTACTCTAGCAGGTAGGTGGTATTATTATGTACATTTTGCAGATGAGTAAATTGAGGCAAAGATTTTGTGATTTGACCAGGACCACTAAATTAGTAAAAACTAAATTTGAAGTTGTCTTCCTGATTCAAGGTTCAGTGCTGAACTATTGCTATTGCCTCCTTAATGAGCTCATCCAGTTCCGGTATTTCACTTTCAGATCATCCTAACACACCTACCAGATTAATCTTTCTAATGAGGAGTTCTGATATCTCTTCCCTCAAAAAAAAAAAAAAAAAATCAAGTACTTATTTGGGCAATTAGGACCTTACTTTTTCAGTTTTATCTCAAAATACTCCTTTATACATACTTGACAGTCAAGCCAAACTGGAACTCGTCATTTGTTTATTGACCTTTGCAACTACCATAGATCACAGGGTTCCTTGAGTCTAGAATGTCCCCTTTCTGAATTTTTATTAATTCTATTCATCTTTTAAAACTCCACTCTAATACTTTATTTCCTAAAGTTTTCCCTTACACAACTCAACCAGATATAACCTTTCTTCTTTTAATTCCTTAGAGGACTTTTAAATATAATCTGTTTAATACTTTATTTATATTCATGTCTTTTTCTATGTCACCAAAGAGAAAACATCTTGAGGCTTTAGGACCATATCTTTGTATCTGTCAAGGGACTTAGCAGAGTGTCTTGTATATAGCAGATGTGTAACTAATTTTTTAGATGAATTTAATTGGGAGTATGATGAGTCTCTATGTTTCCTTTCCTTGATATGATAGAATCCAAGGTGACATGATCAATTTTTCCTAGGGTTGGTATTTTTGCATCTATAGCCAGTTTTCATTTATTGGTCACATTAAACAATTCCCTTCATTGTTTCTCTACTTTCTGAGAGATGAAATGTTCCACAAGGGAAATTGAAAATTTGTCAAATGTCCTAATTCTAACAGAATTTGTTAAAGAAGATATCAGTGTACTTAATGTCTCATAAAAAAAGACTTTTTTCCTAGGGCATTTATGTGACATATATTAGGAAAGCCTATTCCATATTCTTCAATCTAAACTCCAACAATGATACACAAATTCTTTTCCTTATTCTTTTCATCATTCATTCAATAAAAATTTTATTAACATCTGTTATGAACAAGTAAATTGTACAGTGATAGAGCAAATATGGAGATAAGATATGGTCTCTTTGCATTGTATTTCCTTTATTTGATTATTCTTTCTTGCAGATACAATGTCTCCTACACAAAAATGATGTGTGGAAATAAGTATGCATATATTCGATTTGTCAAGTATTTTAACATAATTAGCATGTGGTGGATATCCTGCCATCTAGGGGAGGGGTAGGGAGTAGGGAGGAAAAATTTGTAACAGAAAGCTTTGTAAGGGTTAATGTTGAAGAATTACCCATACATATGTTTTGCAAATAAAAAGTATTAATAAATTAAAAAAAAGATATGGTCTCTTTCTTCTCAAGAATTTCTCTCTACCTTTCTTTCATTCCCTAGTATATAGATTTCTAGAACCAGATCCCTTTTAGTAACATGTACAATGCTACTAAATTATCTTCTTTTGAAAAAAATGTAACCCTATATAAAATATTATTCATGATTCATCAACAAGTATCAATAATATCTATGAAGTTCTATCTCCATTGAAAACTTCAAGTTTACTTTATTACCCATTGAAATATTATTGTGGAATAATTACAGTATCAAAATTGTTTCAATTATTCATTCTCCTTTCTCTTTTCCACATTCAAGACACTTGTGCTCATGCTTTTACTTATTGAATTTATCACATTCTGCTTTGAATTTGTAGTTTAGAGGTGACATGGCATAAAGAGCTGGTCCCAGAGCCAAGAAAGTCTAGGTTCAAATTCCACCTTTGATATATACTGGGTTTGTGACTAGTGAGATGTAGCACCCCTAAGACTATAGGTTGCAGCAAATGTGTAGAGGGAGTTTCCTCACTTGGGAATCCCTGTAACAATGAAAGTACAGGTCTAATCCCTCTAGTTATTTATGTAAATATTATAGATTTTATGAGATATCCTCTTTGAGATCAAGGATTATGGGATTCTCTTTTATCTTTTCATTCATAAGTGATTAGGGTAGTACACAGTAAACATGTGTTAATTAATAGTATCAGATATTTCCTAAACAAATCAGAGACTCTTGTCACCAGAGATTTTAGAAAATGTCCTTGAAAGTACTATCAGGAGACAGGAACTCTGGGTTCTATTCTTGGCTCTATTAATTGTAAGACCTTAGGCAAGTCACTTAATTTTTTGGAAAGAAATCTTTCTTTTCCTTTTCTGTAGGGTGAGGAAGATGATCAAAAACCTCTTCTAGCTCTTAAAATTCTGATCCTGTCACTTTACAACCCTTGGCTCTTGAAAGCTATGCCAATGGAATGGGAACTCTGGCAAATCCTACCAAGACTGAATCATTTTGATTATGGGCCCAAAAATGTCTGTTGTTTCAAGACCAGTCTAGCTAAGTCTAGAAAGTCTTGTCACCAGGTCAGCTATAGAGTGAATAATTTTTAGGCCATTGTAGCTTTAAAAGTGGACAACTCAGGCAAAGAGGGATTACAATCTGTAAGAAGGGGGCAATCACATTGAAGATAGGTTGGCTACATCAAGTATTCAAGTAACAAACCTCTTTACTTGCCCCATTTACTTTTATCAGATATTCAGTGGCATCATCTTTGCATTGTGCTATAAGGTATATTGATTAGAAAAAATAAAATAAGTGTCCCAAGTACTTTTCTGCTAAGTGTTGCACTGAGAGACATTTTGCCAATCATTATAGTTATATGAAACTTTAGAAGTTTACCTATAAAACAACAAGGACAAATTTTTTCTTTCTCTCTACTCCCTCAATTTCTAGGATCAAACCTGGAACAGTAGCTATATGATCCACAGAATCAAAAATCATATATATTTTTTCTGACACCATTTTGTTCATTCATACAGAAATTCAAAAGCTTAAGCTTCTTGTGTATCATGGACTAGTTACTAATAGGGAACCACTGGCATTTGAAAATTCTATCATATCTTCATCCTTATCGAGGCAGTCATTCACCTGACTGAGTTTTTTCATTTCTCATTAGATTGTTTGGGTGTTGTGGAGAAGACAGACACATCCTGAAAACTGCTAGTTGACTTTTTCTTCCTACAACTCCTTAAATTTTTCAACTCCAGCCAGGTACATAGAATATAAAATAGATCTGCCAACATAGCTGGGTGAATAATCCTCTGGCTCTCTCCCCAGGGAAAGACCTAGAGGAGTCAGAACTGCCCTTCCCAATCCTTAGCCTATGCATGTCTGTACTTCCTTCGAAGACTTTCTCCCTAAGCTACTTACTTTAATATTATAGGCCCTACACACAATTGATACTTGCAATTAATGTTTGTGGAAAGGAATTTATAACTGGTTGAAGAGTCTAAAAAAATTTGAGTTAAGACATTCTAGGAACAGTACAAAACTATATATAAAACCATTTCATCTGGAGATAAACAGATAGTCCAGAGGAAATTGGTATAATGAGTAAATTAATCTAAGACTGGATCTCATTTTTTTCCAGTCATGATAAACATAACCCATCAGGACCCAAAAGTAAAGGGAGAAATTGCCATATGTTAATTTTCTCGAACAGAATCAACTGAGTCCAATTTCTCCTTCAATATTACAAAATCCAAAGACAATTAACAAGCATGGCTCCACCCAAATCATATTACAAAATAAACCCCAAGAAAACAGCTGGGCCTTGGAGTTTAGAACTCTTATTTTCTTAATAGAATTCATTTAGCAGTCTCTAGGCATTCACACACATCTCCCCCACATGACAATTATCCCTTACCAGTAGTTTCTACTTCCCACACAGTTATTGAGCCATTTGCAGTGGTGGTCAAAATCAGCGATGCACTTATTGCAGGCACTGCAATGCTTGGCTTTCACTCCCCTAGTAAAGGGAAAAGGAGAAATGGATGCTGTTGATCAACTTGACTATACTCTTGCACATGTATCTTGTAATAATGAGTTTAAAATATCACTTCATAACAACAACTAAAGAAGAAAGTTTTCAAAGGATGTCTCTCTTCCCTCCCTCTACCCCCACACACACCTGCCTCATTTTATTAAAGAACTCCCAGACCAAGGAGTTCACAAAAGACTATTTAGCAACTGTTGGCTAAGAGTCAATTTCTATTCAGTTATTTCAGTTATGTCTTACTCTCTCTGCCCCCATTTGGGATTTTCTAGTATCCTGGGATACTGGACTGATTTGCTCTTCCCTTCTCCAGCTCATTTTACAGATGAGGAAACAAGGGCAAACAGGATTAAGTGATTTGCCCAAGATCACTCAGTAAGTTCTGAGACCAGATTTGAACTGAGGAAGAGTAGAAGAAATCGACCATTGAAAGTCCTCCCCCATCTTACAGAGGAAAAAATAGGTCCAGAGAGGTAAAAGTGATTTGTCAATTCCATAGCTAGTGAATGAATAAACAATTGGGACACAAATTCTACTGCAGATATACCACAATTTCCTGACAATAGTTCCTTATTCTGCTATACCACTTAGCAGCCCCTTAAGGGTCAGTTAGTGTCCCCCTTTGAAAAAGTTGCTTTTAGCCTGGATTTCTCTTCTCCCATGTTGAAGGACCAGTGGCCCCAAAGGATCTAATTATCCTGATGACCAATATGGAAGTTCTGACCTAGGTTATTTCACTCCTCCTCAGGTAACCCAGTGCCTGCCCTTCCTCCCTTCTTCCAAAACTCACTATATAGTTGTGGGACTTAATAACAGAAACCTAATGGGCTTTAGTCCTACTACATAGTGCAGCTCAGAATTCTTGAGCTTATGTGATCTGTTTGCCCCAGCCTTCCCAAAGCAGAATTTATAGGTGTGCCCAGCCACATCTGATTGGCTAGGGTGTTCAACTTAGAGGAACAGTGTGAACCTGATCTTCTGCTGGAGAAGAAGAAACATAGCTTTTCCAGCACTTTACCAAGCATTTCCCTCACAATGACCCCAAAGCTTCTCCAGTGCTACTATTATCCCTGTTTGAATATCTGTTCTTTTTTATCTAGCAGTTTGAGGTCAAATAGCATGTATTCCTAGTTCTGACACTTACTAGCCCCTAGATTAGTTAAATAGCTGGCCTAGAAAAGTCCCTTACATGATCTGGGTCTCAGTGTCTTCATCTGTAAAATAGAAACGATGACATTTGCCTACCTATTGCATAAGCAAGCAAAGGACTTCCCCAAATACCACCATAGGAGGCAAGGAGTCATACTCAGTGGTCAAGTTGATCAACCCAAGGCCACCTGGGACTTTTGACTCCAAGTACAATGCACTTTCTGACATTTTTATTAGCTATAAGAAGGAGGGAATATCAGCTTCTTCAGCATTAGTAAAGAAAATTGTTGATCAAGACTTTAAAAAAAAAACATAACAAGGGTTCTGTATGAAGAGTCAGGACAGGGGCCGAGTTCAAAAGATACATTAATAGATGACATTGTCATTACTTATATTTATATAGGACTTTAAAATATTTCATCAGTTGATCCTCATAATAATAACCCTGGGAAGTATTCTTATTATCCCCATTTTACAAAGGTGAGGAAATTAAGGCCAAAACAGAGAGATTAAGTGATATAATCTGTAGTATCATACATTTAAAGATAGGAATCTTACAGGCCATCTAATCCAATCCCTTATTTTACAGATGAGGAAACTGAAACCAGGAGAAGTGGCTTATCCAAAATCATTCAGGAAGTAAATGAGAGAGCTGGGCTTTGAATCTTTTTTTTTTTTTTTTCCAATCCTGATACTGATATCCTTTCCACTAAACTATGGCACCTCCACAGTGATTGTATATCAAGTAGTTGTCTTAAGAATGTCTCACAAGAGCCTTAGTGTGTTACTACATATACAAAAACGCTGATGAATGGTATTAAGGTCTTCAGTGGTGCTAAAATATTGAGAGAAAAAAAGCTTCTTCTAGCTGTCATAGGATAGAGAGAGAAGGTCCATTCCTAGCCTGAATGAAAGATTCCCTAATGTCTATACCAGTACTCTTAATTTTATATGGAGAATCTAAGAAAACTAGAACCTCCAATAAAGTCTTCTGACATCTTGAGGTTTTTGTTTTTGTTTTTTGCAACTGGTATTGACTCTTCTTACAACTCACCCCCACTTCTGATTGGATCTTGTTCTTTGCCCTGCATTTGCTTTATCAATTGGTCACATCATCCCCTGGAAAGTGCTAGTACATATGGAAAAACTTATATTCAATTTCCAAGACATCAGGCCTACAAGGTTGAAAACTCTCTCCCTCCAGTGGAGGTTTTGGGTGGGGTAGGTGCTGTCTTTTCATAAAGCCCTTAAGAAAAAGATGCTGTGCTTTTTGACTTTTGTTCTGGAAGAAAATGGAAGTGGTAATGTAGCAGGATGACTTACACTGTGACTTCACACAAGTGACAAAACTGGTTCTGAATCACATGTTTATGTTTAGTCCTATCCAAGATAGGCATGATCCCGCCATAATTTTCTTTGTGCCGTACATTTGGATCAGCTGGATCAATTGTGACAGCAATAACATGAACAATAAGGTGAAATCCAAATAATCCGCCGATCACCTGAGAGGGTACAAGTTAAGGAACATTGTAATAATGGAGTTATTTATTTGTATGATTACATGTTTTAGAATACATGTAAATAAGAGATGAAAAAAATCCCCCTCTCTATTATATATGAAGTCTGGGTCCCATGCAAGAAAGAGCTCACAGGACAACAGTGAACAATTTTTTGAGCCACCTTCAGTCACCTGATCAATGCCTTGTCACTGGATCCAGATGACTCTAGAGGAGAAAGTGAGTCAGGTGACCATGCATAGTCCTCCAGAATATCCAGTTCACTTGCATGTCATGGCATCATCTCCCTGATGTCATGGTCCTCTTCAAGAATGAAGGGCAAAAACAAAGAATTGTCTCAAACCAGTTCCAATTGTTCACTGAAGAAAACCATATACACCCAGAGAGAGGTATATGAAATGTGGACCACAACATAACATTTTCATGCTCTCTGTTGAGGTTTGCTTGCATTGTGTTTCCTTTCTCTGATTTTCTTTTTTTTTTTCTTGTAGATAGGATTTTTCTTGCACAACTTGTCAAGTATTTCAACATTATTAACATGTGTGGACTTCCTGCCATCTAGGGGAAGGGAGGGGACTGGGGGTAAAATTTGTATGGAAAGCTTTGTAAAGATCAATGCTGGGGAACTACCCATACATATGTTATACAAATAAAAAGCTTTAATAAAAAAAAAGGAATGAAGGGCAAATAACAATATATATGCACATGTGCATGTGCACATACTAACATATATACAGGCATACATACATTCACACACAAATATGTGTGTCACAGCAGAATGAAGAGAAATTCCATTCAAAATAACCAGAGAATGTATAAAATACTTGACTTCACCCGCCAAGACACATATAACTACAAAACATTCTTATAGTTGAGTGTGACAACAAAATTCTTTTTATAGAAATAGACATACCTAATTAAGTGGGTGCTTAATTACTCATGGGTGACCTTTGCTCATATAATATACATGATAATTCTATCTATATTAGTTGACTTATTCAGTGTCATGCTAATCAAACTGCCAAAGTTTTACTTTAGAGAACTAAAAAAATAATAAAATTCATGTGGAAGAACTAAATTAGATCATTATTTTCATGGGAAATAATAAAAAAAATGTTGAAGAGATCCAGTTGTACTAAATTTTAAACTATAAAGCAAAGTGGTAATCATCAAAACCATTTGACATAAAGCTAAAAAATTTTTAAAAAGAACTTGATAAATGGGAACAGATTAGATTCACAACATACGGAGGTAAACAAACAAACCCAAAGATTGTAACTATTAAGGCAAAAATTCACTATTCCATAAGAACTGATAGAAGAACTGGCAGAATTTAGGTTCAGACCCACCACAAAATGCATAAATGACCTCATCATAAAGATAATATCCAAAACAATTTACAGGAGTAAATAAGAACTTATTTTTCACAACTACGATAGGGAAGAGTTTATGAACAGACAAGGGATAAAGAACTTCATAGAAGATAAAACAGATTGATTACATGAAAGTGAAAAGATTTTGCACAAATAAAATCAATGTGATTAAATTTAGAAATGAAACATTTAACTGGAGTAAAAATCTTTGTAGCAAGGTCTGATATCTAAGATATATAAGGAACCAATTCAAATATATAAGAATGATATATTTTAATGATAAATTCTATAAAAATGATATATTAAAAGGATCTAAACTAGCAATTCTTAAAAGAAATCCAAAATATTGGTAGCTATATGAAAATACTTCAAACTACAGAGAAATACAAATCTAAGCATTTTTGAGTTTCTACTTCATAGCTATTAGAATAGTAAAGATGACCCAAAAAATGACAATTGTTGTAGAGACTTCAAGAAGATAATCATATTAATAAGTGATTTGGATCTATGCCCCCAAATCATTAAATCGTGCACACTTTGACCCAACTCTACTTATGCTAGGCCTACATCTCAAAGAGATTGAAGGAAAAGATACATATGCATCAAAATATTTGTAGTAAGTCTTTTTGTTACAGCAAAGAGATGGAAACAAAAGGCCTACTCATAAATAGAGGGATGGCCAAATAATCATAGCATATAACTATAATAGAATATTATTCCATTAAGAGAAATGACAAAAGAAATGGTTTCAGAAAAACTTTGGAAGACTTGTAGGAATTGATGCAGAGTGAACTGAACAGAATCAGGAAAATATATAAAGAAATATCAATAGAGTAAAGAAAAATACTATTGAAAGACTTAAGTGCTCTGGTCAATGCAATGAGCAAACATAAGACCTGAGGGTTCTTGATAGAAAGGTGATAAGACCCAAGATGTAGAATAAGACATATATTTTTGGATATGGCAAATGTGAAGATTTATTTTGCATGACTTATTTGTTTCAAGGATTGTATGTTTCTTATGGAGACAGGGGTAAAGGGAGTTAGTAACAATGTTGCTCCAAAATTAAGAGAAGCAAAGAGCATTTTAAAAAATATATAGAAAGGAATAAAATAAAGTTCAGAAGGAAACAGACAAGCAGGACAGATTTAAAAGGCAATTTGGTAAATATATTACATCCTCTTTAAAAAAAAAAGCAAGTCATATACATACTATGGTTTTGTGATTTTATTTAAAATCTTCTTATACTTGTATATTTTATATATAATAATATTCCTCACTCTTTTGAGGGGGAGAAGGATACATGTTTAATTCAGGGAAAATGAACATTTAAAAAAATTTAAAGAAAAATCACTTCTTTATGCTCTTTCTTATACAATTTTCTGTGCTATGGAATAAATTAAAATATTTTCTGCACTAAATTTTTAAGAAGGATGAATTTTTAAACTGAACATTACTGACCTTTGGATTCTAAAAACAAAAACAAAAAACAAGGTCAACCAACTGTTCAGAATATCTGAACTTCTCAGCTAATAGAAAGCAGGTCATTTGTCAATGGGAGCTTTGTAAAAAAGAATGAGGGACTCAAGTCTAATTGGGTCCTAGAATGGGCTGGGTCCCTGTACTTTGGAATAAACAAGGGGAGGGGCGTTAGCTTCTTTTAGTCCTTCCTTAGAGTCTAAGCCCCTCCTTATACAGAAAACGGGAGGGGGGGAGATATTGATGGTGCTTATGATCTTCCTGAATCCCTTCATATCATATAACTTGCCTTGGGGTGTCACTTCAGAACACCATTTAACTGCTGTCATATCTGAGATGAGAAAAGTGGAAATGGCCTTTAGTAATATCACAGCAATAGAAGAGGAAGAAAAGGAGGAAAAGAAAAAAAGATAAAAACAAATAGGAAGAGAAAGGAAGAGAAGAGAGAAACAAAAATAAGCAAATGATAGAATACCCAATTAAATGAGACTAAATTGTTCTTAAGGATATATGATAAAATTGTCCACTAGTAGGAAACAAGTATAGGCAAAATTTGAGAAATTTGAAGTTTTGTTAGGGTTCCTTTTTCCCTGGCCTTAATGCCTGTGCATTTATTCAGCTGAACTTGCCAAAGTTTCCTTGCACCTTTTCTTTGACATCAATATTTTCTATACTACACAAAATTTTCATTAGACCCATTCATTACCATTGTCCTCCTCCTAGCCAGAGCTATTTCTCCTAGAGCTGCAGGTCTACAGGCTAAAGAAAAAAAACAAATCAACATATCTGCAGCAGTATGCTTTGAATTTTCTGTTCTCTCTTCACTTTCCCCATCTCTACCATTCCATATTATGGCACAGTAGAAGCATGCCCTGGGTTTGTTAATGACAGGCAGTAAAAATGAGATGGAAAATCATTCTACAGAGGCATTGTTGAAAACTTTTTTTTTTTGTTCCAGAAGCTTCTGTGCACATTTAAAAGAATCTGCAGCAGATTCTTCTAAAAGGATAGATTAGAAATAAAGTAGGGAGATTCTGATAAAGAAATTTCCCTAATAGATTTCCCCATTATCAGAATGAAAGCACTAATCATTGCTTTTAGAGTACAAAGTAGACCTATAAAGTAACTTTTTTTTTTTTACCATCAGTTTGTGGGATCTGGGTCCTTAATTTGTAATCTTATCATGCTGATAGATTCCCCCTAAAGACACTATGTGGCAAAATCTGACAGTTTTCTAATGTTACTGGCTGTGTCTCTGGTTGGCCTAAAAAACTGGGAGATGAGCACAGGTTCCTCTATGAATCTTGGAGAACCTGTTTCTAAAATTCTCCTGGGATCAAAGAGAGCAAATGAATTCTGTAAACTCTCTGCTTTCTTTCCTGTTTGTTCTTCACTGGAGTAATATAGTAGAAAGAAGTCTGCTCTAAGAGTCAGGTAACCTGAGGGCCAGTGATAACCCTTCCATGTCTGTTGGAGGTGATTTTTAGACATTCATGTCATGCTTCTCAGCCTCAGTTTCCTCATTTGGAAAACAAGGGATTAGGACCTGGATGGACCTGAAATCGCTTGTAACTCTATACCTCTCAGTTTCTATGATGCTAACACAAATATAAATCTCCATGGAGACAAAACAAAAATGGAGCAAAGCAACTATGCAAAGCCCATTTACTTTCCTATTAGGCCCATAGTCCAGGGCTCATTAGTCAGGTCCTAATTTCTTTTAGGCCCTTGAAATCTTGACCAGAGACCATTTTTTAATTGCCTGACATTCTTGCATAGTTACAAATTCTGACTAACCTCCCCAAAACACACATGTAAGGTAAGAGAAATGAGGAGGTGGGAGGCATTGAAAAAAATATATTTTGGAACAGTAGGAATTAAAATTTTAATTTATGTTGCTGCCTTTGCAGTATTTCCTACCTAAATCAGAGAATCATAGAATAAAAATAAAAGTTGAGTTATTTTATTAGTAAGGCAAATGAAAGTGGAAGTAAAGTCACTAGAGAATTTGCGAAGGCATACATTTGTGTTAATTTTTTTAAATAGCAATAATTTATCCAGGATGTTGAACTTTGTTTTACAGTCTAGAGAACACTCAGTTTTCTCATTGATAAAATGAGGAAGTTGGATTAAGATTATAGATTTAGAATTGGATGAAGCATTGGTAATTGTTTTATTCAACTCCCTCATTTTACTGACAAGAAAACAAAGCTGATAATCATTGAGGACTGAACTTGACCTGCATCACACAGGTAGGTAGTAAATGGTATAGTCAGTTTCTGAACTGAGTTCTTCTGATGACTAGTTTAGTTCAAGTTTCAACTCAAGTGCCAAATTCAAGATGAGACCTTTCCTGACACTTCCTTTCTCCCTGGCTTCCCAAAGCTGGTAATGCCTTCCTCTAAGTACAAGATAATCTTTATCCTATAAATAGGAGAGTTAGGTAATACAATGGATAGAGCACCAGGGCAGGAAGACCTGAGTTCAAATCTAATCTCAGATACTTACTAGTTGTGAGATCCTCGGGAAGTCACTTAATCCTGTTAGCCTTAGTTTTCTCATCTATAAAATGAGCTGGAGAAGAAAATGGCAAATCATTCCAATATCTTTGCCAATAAAACCTCAAATGGGGTCATGAAAAATTGTACAGGATTGAAACAACTCAACAACAAAAAATTTTGTATATAGCTTGCTTTGTACACATTTGTTAACAAGTTGTTTCCTCCATTGAACCTTTAACTCATTTAGACTTAGGACTCGCTTTTGTCTTTATTTGTATTTCCACTGGGTATTTTAAAATGTTTATTTACCAACTTTTATATATACCTATTTATATAATTGTTATTTTCTTTTAATTCCTATTTCTTTGTTATCTTCTTTGGCTAAATTTTAGGTTCCTTGAAGGCAAGGGCTATTATATGTTTGTCTTCATATCCCCACTATTTAGCTTAGAGTCTGGCATATATTAAGTGATTAGGTGATAACCATTAGCTGATTAATGGCTTGTTCTTCACACATGCCACAGTGCCAGATGATATTTAAAGTCTCTACCTGTTCTGGCATTCTGTGACTCTCTGATCTAATAATGCTTTTAATAATCAGTGGGCACACCATGGTACTGATTTAACAAGCAATGCTTTGGGGACTCATGGTTGACACTCATGGTTGACTCACAGGACTAATCTAACTGTAGAACAGAAAATATTTGGAAATTGGAGACAATAGGTTATATCAACTATGTGAACCATTCTTGGACATGGAGCTTTTGAACCTAGTTTCTAAGCAAAGATCAATTTCAAGTGTTTGAGCCTGAACCTCTGTATTCTTTAGTCCTATTAATGAACATATGTTTCTGTCATTTATCCAAAGCTAAATATGTAATAGTATACAAGATAAAATTGAGGCAGCCACTTTGATCTTTGCTTGAAAAATAAGGAAACTAGTTAAAAGAAATTATAGGATTTGACAAAAATCAGTGAGTCAGATTTTGTTTTTTCAGAAGACACTGCTCCATTTGTCTATAACTATATAAAGGCATTTCAGAAGACACTGCTCCATTTATCTATAACTATATTAAGGCATGAGTCTCCTTAAGCTTTTACCCCAAGAGCACTCTCTGCTCCAGCCAAGCTGTGCCATTCTATCCTTTGAGAAAATGATGTTTCTTTCCTCCTCTCTATCTTTACCCTCACTATTTTCTGTAACTGTAATGTCCTTTTCACCTTAACCTTCTACTGCCTCTTCCCCCATACTTTAAAGCAGGAGTTTTTCACCTGAGTTCCATAGTTTGATCTCATGGGGTCCATGAATTTGGATGGGGAAAAGTGACACCTTATGTTTACAAAATTCTAAATAAGACATACTATTCTCTTCAGTTATTTTAAAAAAGCATTCTGGGAAAGGTACATAAGATTCATCACTTTGTGAAAGTGATCCACGATCTACAAAAAGGTTAAGAACCTCTGCTGTGAAGCTTTACCTCAGAATACCATCTGTTCCATTAAGCCTATTCTTTTTCTCAGATAGTAGCAATCAATTATCAAGCACTTATTAAATGTCTACTCGTCAGTAAACAAATCTCTATGTAAAAACCATGTTAAGCACTGGAAGAAAATACAATATTAAGCATGGACCAAGTGAGCCTAGGTATGCCAGGAAACATGGCCCTATGGGACTGGCTGAATGAGCTGAGGTGTTATATGATTAATATGGAATACTACTATGCTGTAAGAAATCATGAGCTTGATGATCTTAGGAAAAACATGGATAGACTTGCATGAAATAATGAAGAGTGAAATGAACAGAATCAATAGAAGGCTGTTTATAGTAATAGCAATATTGTTTTAAGAACAACTTTGAGGGGCAGCTAGGTGGGGGCCTGCAGTCAGGAGGACCTGAGTTCAAATCTGATCTCAGACACTTAACACTTCCTAGCTGTGTAACCCTGGGCAAGTCACTTAACCCCATTTGACTCAGAAAAAAAAAATTTGTGTGACTAAGTTATTTCAGCTATAATTCCCAAATTAAATAAAAAAAATATGAAGACCCTATCTGTATCCAGAGAAAGAATGATAAATAGAAGTGTATAGGGAATAATTTCCACACACTCACACAGATGTATGTGTCTGATTGACAAATTTAGAGTGGAATGAGGGGAAAGAAGAAAAAAAAAGAAAAAGAAATTTACATGATAAATTTATTATACATTTGAAAGGAATAACAAGTTGTACATAATAGATTTGCAATTTCATGTTCATTTGTATTTTTATTATATTGTGGAAATGCTTGTTTTACTTAATAAAATAAAAAGAAAATAAAATTTTAAAATAGCACATATGTAGTAAGGGAAATCTTTCAACTTTGGAACCAGGTCACATATAGTAAGGTGTGAACACATATAGTTATAATCTATAATATTATATGACAAATGGATTAGAGGATTCCAAAATAAGATGCTATGTGAGGTCCAAAGGACAAGAAATGTTAACAAAGGAAATGATTAGGAAAGTGTTTTTAGAACAAAGTAGAAACTGAGTTGGGATCTAAAGAATAGTTAGTTCAACTAATCAGGATGGGGATGGAAAATATTCCAGATACAGAGAGAAAATACATGAGCATTTAGTCTGGCTCTAGAGAGTACTTATAGTTCAACAGATTTGTAGAGTTTGTGAAAGAAATCTTATGAAATTAGGATAGGAAGGTAAGATATACACTAGTTGTAGAGGACCCTGAATTCATGAATAGGGAGCCACTGAATGTTTTTGAGTTAAAGGGATGTTTTTTAAAAGAGATAGCACACAAGAAATACTTTGTTGCAAGAATGAATGAGAAAAAAGAATATATAGGAAGACTGAACTCAATCAAACATTTGCCTATGGTTGTTTGCCCTTCTTCCTCTTTTGAGGAAGGGGTGGAAAGGAGCTTCTTTTGGAAAATTTGCTCAAGAAAATTTGTCTAACCTTCTTATGGACCACACATGGAAAGAAAAAGAGAGCAAGACCAATGGCTAGAGAAAGATGAAAACATCCACTTAATTACTCTCTCTTCTTAGCCCATGAAATCAGTCTACAGAGGGAAGAGAAAAGAATTTTAACAAATGGAAAACTTTTCTTCTTTGGGTAGCCCTGTATCTCATCAGAGTGAAGAATTACTACCTTCAGACCCTTGAGTACCAGAATTCATTTAGGATCCAAGAACTCCTTTACAGAGCAGAGCCAGAGGGAAAGCCAGGTCCTCCATTCAGATTTGCAGCACATATTCCATGACATTTCTCTTCTGACATGAAAAGAATTCAAAACATCCTTCTACCAGTCCAGTCATCCAAATGATACTGTTCGGTATTCAGCCTGCATTCTCACTGCAGTGTTTAGTGGATTAGAAAATAGCCACGATTCCCCAGGGAACTTTGACAATGGATGCCATGATGTGTTTTGGTTGGTTACCAAGGAAGCAATTAACAATATTGTAAAGAGAGCTGACGCTCACTAATTGCACTGAGCAGGACAATGAGAAGGTGTGTTTGCTTGACCAAAGCCGGAAATCTCATTGTGTGCACTCTGTACTAGGGTATGCTTTCTGTTATTGTTTTAGAGTAAGAATTTTGCTACACGGGAAACATCACAACAGGAACCAGATCACATGAAACATACCACTACTCCAAAGACAGGCTTAGAAGAGTTTGAGCAAAGAGGCAGGGGGACAACAGAAGAATTATCTAAAACATCTTGGCACTGAAAAATTTAGTTAGATTTGTATCAAGAGATATTATAGGGGATGCTAGGACCGAATGGACAAGGTTTACTTCCATTGAACTATCTCTGATTTACTAGCTTTAGAAGCCAAATCTAAATACTTTGATATCACATGTTATAAGAGCATGATCTGCCTACCTTGGGAAGATAAGACAGATATTTATAGGATATCCTTGCACATTTAAAAAGAACTTCAATCGAGGATTCAGGATCCCATCCTGTAATGTACGATCATTAGCTGTGAAAAAGATTGGTTCTAGAACTGCTGCCCTTGGTGGAGATCCCTATTTACTTTTGATAAATACAATCCTAATCTTTCTGACTGTAGGTAATGTTAAAAAATATAATGTGAATGCTTTAGCTTTTTCTGAAAATCCATGAAGGAAGATCCAAATGTCAACTCTTATTCCTCCTTATTTCCCATCCATAAAATAGGAATAACAAATGCCTATCTCCCAGGGTTGTTGTAAAGATCAAATAAGATATTTGTAAAACACTTTGCAAAATTTATGGCCCATAGCATGCACTTAATAAAATCTTTTTTCCTTCCTTCTGTTTTTCTTTTATATCCTATAGGTACTTTCTAAAAGCACTAATATGGATACAAACTTCCTGGGGGACATAAGATCTTAAGCTAGCTTCTTTTGAAGAAGACTAGCTTCCGTCATATAATAGTAATAATTCATATTTCAATAGCACTTTAAGTTTCACAAAGTGCTTTTCTCATATGATGTATGGCAGTACAAACATTTTAGTCATTTCACAGAGTAATTTATTAAGCTTGCTTACTTCAAAGGATCCTAAATGTAGAGTTAGAATGGACCTTGAAAGTCATCTAGACCTATGTCCTCATTTTATAGATAAAAATCCTGAGATTTAAGGAGGACATGGTGGGGTAAGGGAAGAAGGAAAGAGGTTTTAAAAAGTCATTTTAATAGAGATCCTTGTCTCCATCCTGTTTGTATGGCACAACATTTCTTTAAACAATAGCAGCATATGCTTAGGAAGTTAAACTGTCATTCCTATTTACTATGTACAACTCATACACTGAATAATATAGGAAACATTTTTTGGGGGGAGGGATCTCTGTCTAAAAGTTACTTGCAAATTTTGTCACTTATTAATTTCAGGATTCATTCAGCTATCATTTATTATGAATACAATGAGTACTCACCATGTTACAGAATAATAAAATTTAAAATAAATATAATAAATCACAATGGAAAAAGAAATGTGATTCAGTGTAGTTTTACTTTCAGATTCTGTATGATATTAGTTAATACCAGGTTTAACTAAGGCACATTCCTCAGAATGAATGAACTAAGTCACACTGTAATCAGTCTCACTGATTTTCATTTCAAGAAGAAATGCAGCTTCTTTCTGGGGCTTCAGAAGTTTTAGTCACTGCAGTGTAGTGAGAATGATAGAATGACACCATAGCACATCCTAGCAACAATCTATGTTTAGTAAACAAATAGTGAATAAATTACCCCTCTATTGATACACTCCCTTTCATAACACTGTTAACCTTTTCCCCTGTCCTATTTCAGAGGAAGAAGGGAAGAAGAAAAAACAAGCCTAAAGCAAATGTTCCCAATGAAAGCTGAAAATGGCAAATTGTTATCAAATCACTTAAGGGCAAGTTCAGTAAAAATGTCCTCATTAGGTTCAAAGCTGTAGCATGTTACTGAAAAAAACAGCTCTCTTTTCTGCTCCCCATGAATTTTGAAACAGTTGCTGCCAAGTTCATTTGTTTGCCTGAGGCCATGATACAATGTTCTTGCAGGGAGGTGATTTCCACCAACAAAATAAAATTACATCAGATATCAACTCATCATATACACAATGCATTTTGTTAAACTAAGCAGCTATGCCTGTCTGTTTTCACTTTAGAAGAAAAATAAATGCTATACATCATGATAACATGATAAGGTTGAGAGCACACTGATCTCTGCACAGGATCAAACTTGATGAAGAAGAGGGACTCACACTGGAAAATTGCTGTCCATTGGAATTTCACTCAGCCTTTTGTTGTGCATAGGGTACTTGCTTCTAGCCTCCCATGTGAAACACTTCTTTTCATTGGTGATCTCTTTTCAATCCTATTTTCAGCCAAAGCCTTTGAAGCGAAATCCTCGTGTGCATTTTTCTTTCTTTCTTTCTTTCTTTCTTTTTTTTTTTTTTAGACAAATGGTTCCTTGGGCTTGACTTCTTGCATTCTAGATCTTCACAGGAGAGAGAAAGGGGGTCTTTGGTTTCTTCCACATTTTCTATGTGCTTTGCTATACGAAATTCATCCCCAGCAGTGAGTGATCATTGGCTCTTCCTGAAACAATACTGGAGCCCTCTAGTGGTCAAAATAATATCAATGATCAACCTTCTTTGTCACTGGCCTGAAGATGGCATGTTGTAGATGATGCAAGAACAGGAGAAAAGCTTACATTTATTTGATACAATTGGCCTCATTCCAGGCTGCCATGGAGTTGGTTTTTGTTTTTTTGTGTTGCCTCAGTCAATTAATTATTAACTTTGTGCTAAGAGAAAAAAAGCAAGAAAGCAAGAAAACAAGAAAGGAAGGAAGAAAGGAAGGAAAGAGGGAGGGAAAGAAAAAAAGGATGGATGATAGAAAGAAAGAGGGAGGGAGGGAAGGAAGAAAAGAGAGGGAGAAAGGGAGGAAGGAAGGGTCCCTGCTGTCAAGAAGCTTATATTCTATAGTTTTGGAGTATAGATATAGAGAGAAAGAGGAAAATGAAAAGAAGAGAAAAAAGAAGGAAAGAGAAACAGATGGAGAGAGAAAGGAAGGAAAGAAGGGTCCTGCCTTCAAGGAATTTACATTCTATAGTTTAGGAGCATAGATTTAGAGTTGAAAGGAAGTTTAGAGGTCTAATCCAACTCCATTTTACAGATGAGGTGACAGAGGTCCAGAGTGATGGCATGTCTTGCCCAGAATTACACAAGTAGGAAGTGGGAAAATTAAAGCTCAATCCCAGGTCCCCCAATTTTAAATCCAACACTTTCCCCACTGTATCACACTGTCCATTATGTGCCTAATTACAACACTATTACCTCTTGCTTTTTTTTTTCTGCCTCTGCACTGCACTGTACTGATTTCTTTCTGGTTAGTTCTTAGGTCTTGCTCATATTTCCCTGCCACAAGAAAACTCAAACAAAGCATCAGTGCAGAGATGCACCTCAAGGGTTTTTGCGGGAATTCATCTTGCATTGGAGTTTTGAGATAAACTCTCTCTTCTCTGCCCTTGTGCCAGCAGAGTCACTAATACTCTAGGGACAGGATAAGGGTAAGATTAAGATACATCATAAGAGGAAGCACATATGAAATACTTATCCTATATCATGGTAACAATGCTGACTCTTTGTTGAAGCTCTACTAGAAACATGAGGCAAGGATGTGGAGAACAAAGGATGTTGGAGACAAAAAAAACGTGGTTCCAAGTTGAAGTATGATGATTCTGGTCTGAGCTCAGTGGCTATTCACACAACCCGATGATTTTGTTTTCCATTGGTTCCATAGTTTAAATTTTTTTTTTAACCAAAGGGTTCCAAGACCAGAATTCAGGTGTTATGTTATTATCCAATATCATGTGCAACTTCTCATTTCCCTCTGTGGCAAAATAAATGAATGAACGAACAAACAAACAAACAAATAAATAAATAAAATTACTTGCATTATTTTCTGCAGGAAGGGGAAGAACTAATTACCAGTAAAGTATATGGCAGAATTTTTTTCTAAATTGGGGAGACTATCAGAAAGGGAAATGGGGCATTGGAGAAACAGATTTGATCAGGGGAGGTCTGAGTTGAATGTAGAGCAGACAGGACTGAAGGGTGTCAAATAGTTCTACTCCCTATAATCATTAAAGGGATTTATCATTAACAGCTCAAAACCATTTTACTATTGGGCTCTGGCTGGGCCACCACCTAGCTGAGTTCTCACAGTTATGTCCTCCTAGAAACAGAAGAGAAGTCATAACTTCCAAGGTGTCAGCCAGAACATCCTGTCCCTCTATTCTCACTAACCTTATTCAGAGGCAGGACCTCATTACCTCACTCCTGAGCTATTGCAATTGTCTCCTAACTGGTATCCCTGAACTCAATGCAACAAACATTTTTAAGTGCCTAATATATGCAATCCTCTTGGGAAGAAAGGGGAGAGAAAAGGCAACACAGATAAGTAAATATAATCTATACAAAGAAAATGATATAATGGTGGGGTTATGTGGAAAAAATCAGGAAAGGTCTCATAGTATATGGCACTTGAACTGAACCTTGAATGAATCAAAGAATTCTAAGATCTTGAGGTTAGAAGGTAAGATATTTCAGGCATTAGTGATAGGCTGTGGAAAGGCAAGAAATAGAAGATAGAATATTCATGTATACACACAAAATAAGACGAAGGCCAGTTTGACTGGAAGAAGGGGTGTGTGCCCACACGTGCACGCATGCACTACATTGGGGAGTGAGGGGGAAGTAAGACTAATAGGAAAAAATCTGGAATGATTCACATTGTAAAAAGTTTTTTTTTTTTTTTAATGGCAAATAGAGGAGCTTGTATTTTATCCTGCAGGCAATAGAAAGCCACTGAAGTTTCTTGACCTAAAGAATGACATGAGAAATACCAATTTGGCACCTCTGTAGAGCATATATTAGAGAAAATATAAATGTGTTACAGAGACCAATTAGAAAAAGAGAGAAAATTAAGGTGTGAATGAGGGTATTGGCCAAGAAGGTGGAGAGGAGATGGAAACTAGCATTGTGGAGGAGGAAATGACAGAATTAAGCAATTGATCAGATATATAGGATATGCAAGAATGAAAAGTCTAGACTGAGTTTAGAAACCTGTACAATATGTGAAAAATGCTGTGAAGGCAGGCAAACATAATTAAGCAAATGATTATACATGGTGGGAGGGAACAATTGAAGGTGATTCTGAGATTGTGAATCTGAGTGATTGGAAGGATGATGTAATAGTCAACAGAAATTAGGAAATTAGAAAAAAGGGGCAGGTTTCATAGAAAATATATAGTAATATAATATATATAGTAATATATAGTAACTTCTGAGTCATGTTTGAGAGAGAGAGAGAGAGGAAGAAATAGAAAAAGAGAGAGAGGGAGAGAGAGAAAAAGAGAGAGAGAGGGAGAAGGGGGGGGGAGAGGGAGTGAGAGAGTTTAAAATGCCTTTGTAACATCTAGAGATGATAATACAGGACTGTAATAAGAGAGAAATGAATCCAAGATAGATAGGTAGATATAAATATGGATTTAAGATATATGTATTGGGAATTAACTGCATAGAGGATATTGAACCAATGGAGGTTAATGATACCACCTAGTGAATAAACAGAGAGAAGAGAATGGAGTTGAGAGATCCTTGAGGCTATACCCATGCATATGAGCAGTACATGAATAATGATCTAGCAAAGAAAACTGAAGGGCAACTAGATGGTGTAGTAAATAGAGTGCCAGACTTAAAGTCAGAAAGACTCATCTTTGTGAGTTCAAATCTAGCCTCAGATACTTACGAGCTGTGTGATCCTAGGCAAGTCACTTAACCATGTTTACCTCAATTCTGCATCTGTAGAATTTTCTGGAGAAGGAAATGGCAAAACTAGTCTAATATCTTTGTCAAGAAATCCCCCCAAGAACTTATCTGCCAAGGGATAGTCACGAACTATATGAACTAAACTACAAAACACTTTCCACACAAATAAAATCAGACCTAGTCAACTGGAAAAACTTAAAATGCTCATGGGTAGACCGAGCGAATATAATAAAAATGACAATATTACCCAAACTAATTTACTTATTTAGTGCCATACCAATCAAACTCCCAAGAAATTATCTTACAGATCTAGAAAAAATAGTAGGAAAGTACATTTGGAAAAACAAAAGGTCAAGAATTTCAAGGGGATTAATGAAAAAAAAGGCTGACAATGGTGGACTTGCTGTACCAGATCTAAAACTATATTACAAAGCAGCGGTCATCAAAACCATTTGGTACTGGCTAAGAAAAGGAGTAGTCGATCAGTGGAATAGGATAGAATCACAAGACAAACTAGGCAATAACTATAGCAATTTAGTCTTTGATAAACCCAAAGACCCCAGCTTTTGAGATAAGTATTCACTATTTGACAAAAACTGCTGGGAAAACTGGAAACTAGTGTGGAAGAAATTAGGGCTTGACCCACATCTAACACCAAATACCAAGATAAGATCTAAATGGGTTCATGATCTGGATATAAAGAGTGATACTATAAGTAAATTAGAGGAATATAATATAGTTTACCTCTCAGACCTATGGAGATGGAATAAATTTATGTCCAAAGAAGAACTGGAACTCTTAGTTGAAAACCAGATAGATAACTTTGACTATATTAAGTTAAAAAGTTTTTGTACAAACAAAATCAATGCAGACAAGATTAGGAGGGAGGCAATAAATTGGGAAATCATCTTTACATTTAAGGGTTCTGATAAAGGTCTCATCTCTAAAATATATAGAGAATTGTCTCATATTTATAAAAATTCAAGCCATTCTCCAATCAGTGAATGGTCAAAGGATATGAACAGACAATTTTCAAAGGATGAAATTAAAACTATTTATAGTCATATGAAAAGGTGCTCCAAATCACTATTGATCAGAAAAATGCAAATCAAGACAACCCTGAGGTACCACTTCACACCTGTCAGATTGGCTAAAATGACAGGAAAAGTTAATGATGAACGTTGGAGGGGATGTGGGAGGGCTGGGACACTGATGCTTTGTTGGTGGAGCTGTGAATGGATACAGCCATTCTGGAGAACAATTTGGAGCTATGCTCAAAAAGTTATCAAACTGTGCATACCCTTTGACCCAGCAGCATTTCTATCAGGCTTATATCCCAAAGAAATCATAAAGGAAGGAAAGGGCCCCACATGTGCAAGAATGTTTGTGGCAGCCCTTTTTGTAGTGGCTAGAAACTGGAAATTCAATAGATGCCCTTCAATTGGAGAATGGCTGAATAAATTATGGTATATGATTATTATGGAATATTATTGTTCTGTAAGAAATGACCAGCAGGATGATTTCAGAGAGGATTGGAGAGACTTACATGATCTGATGCTGAGTGAAATGAGCAGAACCAGGAGATCATTATACATGGCAACAACAGTACTATATGACGATCAATTCTGATGGACATGGCCCTCTTCAACAGTGAAATGTTTCAAACCACCTCCAAATGTTCACTGAAGAAAGCCATATACACCCAGAGAGAGGGATGTGAAATGTGGACCACAACATAACATTCTCATACTCCTTGATTGATGTTTGCTTACATTGTGTGTCCTTTATCTGATATATTTTTTGTGTGGATAAGATTTTTCTTGCACAACAATGATAAGTTTGGAAATATGTATACATATATTCGATTTGCCAATATTTTAACATAATTAACATGTAGTGGATATCCTGCCATCTAGGGGAGGGGTGGGGAATTGGGGGGAAAATTTGTAACAGAAAGCTATGTAAGGGTTATTGTTGAAGAATTACCCATACATATGTTATGCAAATAAAAAAAAAGAAAAGAAAAAAGAAAAAAAAAGAAATCCCCCCAAAAGGGATTATGAAGAGTTGTACTTGACTGAAAAATGACTGAACAATAACAAAGAAAACTGAGGAGGGAGTCAGAAAAATGGGAAAATTAGACCAGAGTATTATCACGAAAAACCCAGGAGCAGAAAGGATCTAAGAAGGAGGTATAGCTAACAGTATTAAACACTGCATAGCAGTCAAGAAGGATAAGAAATGAACTACTGGATTTGGAAATCAAGTAATCATTGAAACTTTGGTGAAGGCAGTTTCAAGTGAGTGATGGAGTTGGAAACCAAAATGCAAGGAATTGAAAAATGAATGGGAGAGCCAAGATGGCTGAATAGAAGCAGCAACCTACCTGAACTCTCTTCAAGTAACTTTAAAATAAAGGACTATAAAGCTGTGCATACCCTCTGGTCTAGCAATGCCATTACTGGGTCTGTATCCCAAGGATATCATAAAAGAGGGAAAAGGATTCACATGTACAAAAATGTTTGTAGTAACTCTTTTTGTGATAAAGAATTGGAAAAGAAGTGGATGCCCATCAATTGGGGAATGGCTGAACAAGATGTGGTACATGAAGGTAATGGAATATTACTGTTGTATAAAAAATGATGAACAAGCTGATTATAGAAAGGCCTAGAAAGATTTACATGAACTGATGCTGAGTGAAACAAGAACCACCAGAAATACATTATATACAATAACAGTAACAATGTGTGATCATCAACTATGAAAAGTTTGATTCTTCTCAGCAGTTCAGTGATCCAAAGTAATCTCAATAGACTTTGGACAGAAAATGCCATTTGCATTCAGAAAAACATCTCCCTCCCTCTCTCTGGGAAAATAATGGGAATGGCAGAGTGCATTTGTTGTTTAGTTACTTCATTCTTGTCTGACTCTTTGTGATCCCATTTGGGATTTTCTTTTCTTTT
>JAJPUD010000196.1:491791-538136 GCA_023553655.1 Myrmecobius fasciatus | reverse complement strand
TAGTGGTACCTCAGAGTTGTCTTAATTTGCATTTCTCTGATCAATAGTGATTTGGAGCAACTTTTCATATGACTAGAGATGGTTTTAATTTCATCATCTGAAAATTGTCTGTTCATATCCCTTGACCACTTATCTATTGAAGAGTGGCTTGAATTCATATAAATATGAGACAATTCTCTATATATTTTAGAAATGAGGCCTTTATCACAACCATTAAATGTAAAGATTTCCCAATTTGATGCTTCCCTCCTAATCTTGTCTGCATTAGTTTTATTTGTACAGAAACTATTTAACTTAATATAATCAAAATTATCTATCTGGTGTTCAATTAAGAGTTCAAGATCTTCTTTGGAATAAATGTATTCCATCTCCACAGTTCTGAGAGGTAAACTATACTATGTTGCTCTAATTTGCTTACAATATCACTCTTTATATCTAGATCATGAACCCATTTAGATCTTATCTTGGTATGTGGTGTTAGGTGTGGGTCAAGCCCTAATTTCTTCCACACTAGTTTCCAATTTTCCCAGCAATTTTTGCCGAATGGTGAGTACTTATCCCAAAAGCTGGGGTCTTTGGGTTTATCAAACACTAAATTATTAAAGTTATTGCCTAGATTGTCCTGATATGCTATCCTATGCCACTGGTCGACTGCTCTATTTCTCAGCCAGTACCAAATGGTTTTGATGACCACAGCTTTATAATACAGTTTTAGATCTGGTACAGCAAGACCACATTCATCTGCCTTTTTCTTCATTAATTCCCTTGAAATTCTTGACCTTTTGTTCTTCCAAATGAACTTTGCTACTATTTTTTTTAGATCTGTAAAATAATTTCTTGGGAGTTTAATTGGTATGGCACTAAAGTAAATTAGTTTGGGTAGTATTGTCGTTTTTATTATATTCGCTCAGCCTACCCATGAGCACTTAATGTTTTTCCAATTGTTTAGGTCTGATCTTACTTGTGTGGAAAGTGTTTTGTAGTTTAGTTCGTATGGTTTCTGACTTTTCCTTGGCAGATAGATTCCCAAATATTTTATACTATCAACTGTTATTTTGAATGGGATTTCTTTTTGTATCTTTTGCTGCTTAACTTTGTTGGTAATATATAAAAATGCTGATTTATGTGGATTAATTTTGAATCCTGAAACTTTACTAAAGTTGTGAATTGTTTCTAGTAGTTTTTTAGTTGAGTCTCTAGGGTTCTCTAAGTATACCATCATGTCATCTGCAAAGAGTGATAATTTGGTTTCTTCATTACCTACTCTAATTCCTTTTATCTCTTTTTCTTCTCATTGCCAAAGCTAACATTTCTAATACAATATTAAATAGTAATGGTGACAGTGGGTAGCCTTGTTTCACTCCTGATCTTATTGGGAATGGTTCTAGTTTG
The DNA here is from genome assembly GCA_023553655.1 of Myrmecobius fasciatus. NCBI lineage: Eukaryota > Metazoa > Chordata > Mammalia > Dasyuromorphia > Myrmecobiidae > Myrmecobius > Myrmecobius fasciatus. The sequence goes on along the minus strand of JAJPUD010000196.1, from coordinate 536,744 downwards.
TCTCCAATTACATATGTTTGTTGATGGTTTTAAGTAGATACTACTAATCATTTTAAGGAAATGCCCATTTATTCCTATACTCTCTAGTGTTTTTAATAGGAATGGGTGTTGGAGTTTATCAAATGCTTTTTCTGCATCTATTGAGATAATCATATGGTTTTTGTTAGTTTGGTTATTAATATAATTAATTATGCTGACAGTTTTCCTAATATTGAACCAGCCGTGCATCCCTGGTATAAATCCTACTTGGTCATAGTGTATTATCCTGGGGATGACTTTCTGTAATCTCATTGCTAATATCTTATTTAAATTTTTTGCATCAATATTCATTAGGGAAATTGGTCTATAGTTTTCTTTCTCTGTTTTCACCCTACCTGATTTAGCTATCAGAACCATATCGGTCTCATAGAAGGAATTTGGTAGTATACCTTCTGTCCTTATTTTCTCAATTAGTTTGTATAGTATTGGAATTAATTGTTCTTTGAATGTTTGGTAGAATTCACATGTAAATCCATCTGGCCCTAGAGATTTTTTCTTAGGGAGTTGGTTAATAGATTGTTCTATTTCTTTTTCTAATATGGGGCTATTTAAATAATTTATTTCCTCTTCTGTTAACCTGGACAATCTATATTTTTGTAGATATTCCTCCATTTCATTCAGAATATCAAACTTACTGGCATAAAGTTGGGCAAAGTAACTCCTAATTATTGCTCTAATTTCCTCTTCATTGGAGGAAAGTTCTCCCTTATCATTCTTGAGACTAACAATTTGATTTTCCTCTTTCCTTTTTCTTATCAGATTAACTAAAGGCCATTTTGTTGTTTTTTTTTTTTTTCGTAAAACCAACTCTTAGTTTTATTTATGAGTTCAATAGTTTTCTTATTTTTAATTTTATTAATTTCCCCTTTTATTTTCAGAATTTCCAATTTGGTATTTAATTGAGGGTTTTTAATTTGTTCTTTTTCTAGTTTTTTTTAATAATAAGCCCAATTCGTTGATCTTTTCTTTCTCTATTTTATGCAAGTAAGCATCTGGAGATATAAAATTGTCCCTTTTAACCGCTTTGGCCGTATTCCACAAATTCTGGTATGTTGTCTCATTATTGTCATTCTCCTGGAAGAAATTATTAATTGTATCTATGATTCGCTCTTTCACCCATTCATTCTTCAGAATTAGATTATTTAATTTCCAATTAACTTTTGGTCTATTTTCTCCTAGCCTTATATTGCATGTGATTTTTATTGCATCATGATCTGAGAAAGATGCATTTACTATTTCTGCCTTTCTGCATTTGATTTTGAGGTTTTATGCCCTAACACATGGTCAATTTTTGTATAAATTCCATGGACCACTGAGAAAAAAGTAAACTCCCTACTGTCTCCATTCAATTTTCTCCATAGATCTATCATACCTAACTTTTCTAACAATTGGTTTACCTCCCTAGTTTCTTTCTTATTTATTTTGTAGTTTGATTTATCTAATTCTGAGAGAGCAAGGTTGAGATCCCCCACTAGTATAGTTTGGCTGTCTATTTCTTCTTGCATCTCTCTTAATTTCTCCCCTAGGAATTTGGATGCTATTGCACTTGGTGCATATATATCTAGTATTGATATTGCTACATTATCTATGGTACCCTTTAATAAAATATAGTTTCCTTCCTTATCTCTTTTGATTAGATCTTGGTTTTTACTTGATCTGAGATAAGGATTGCTACCCCTGCTTTTTTTTGTTCACCTGAAACATAATAGGTTCTGCTCTAGCCTTTTACCTTGATCCTATATGTGTCACTATGTTTTAGATGTGTTTCTTGCAGACAACATATTGTGGGATTCTGGTTTTTAATCCAGTCTGCTCTCTGCTTCCACTTTATGGGAGAGTTCATCCCATTCACATTCACAGTTAGAATAACTAATTCTTTATTTCCTGCCATCTTATTTACCCAAGTTATATTTTTCCCTTTGCTTTCCCTTTTCTCCCTTCCACCCTCCTCAGTATTTTGCTTTTGATGACCCTCCCCCAAACAATCTTCCACCCTTTAGATCCCCTCCCCCTTTTTTTACTCCTTTCCCCTGATTCTTCTATTTTCCCTTCTATTAGTTTATCCCTTTCTTTTCCTCCTTTCCCTCCCACTTCCTTCTAGCAACGGACACGTTTCTCTGTGATATCCAGTGTCTGATATACACTTTTAGAGGCCAAACTGATCAGAGTAAGATTTAGACAATGCTCATCTCCCTCCCTTCTTTCTCTCAATTATATTAGGTTTCTTTGCCTCTTCATGAAATTTTACCTTGTTTTTACCTCATTTTTTAAAAAAATCTTGTTTTACCACCTTTTCCCTCTTTTCCCCAGTATGATAACCTTTCCCCCTCTAGTTTTCTTTTTCATACTATCAAAGTAATATCTAATTAATTATACCCCCAAACTTTAAGTATCCCCATAGTAGAAATAAAGTTCTCAAGAGTCCTTTCCTTTTTACCTTTTTATGCTGCTCTTGAGTTCTGTGTTTGGAGGTCGAATTTTTTGTTCAGATCTGGTCTTCTCATTAGAAATAGGTGAAATTCATCTATATCATTAAATGACCATCTTCTTCCCTGGAGGATAATGCTCATTCTAGCTGGATAGGTTATTCTTGGCTGTAATCCAGGTTCCTTTGCCCTTTGGAATATCTGGTTCCAGGCCCTTCGATCCTTCAGTGTGGAGGCTGACAGATCGTGTGTGATTCTAATTATTGATCCTTGGTATTTGAATTGTTTCTTTCTAGTTGCTAGCAAAATCTTTTCCTTGGTGCGATAGTCCTGACATTTAGCCATGATATTCCGTGGGGTTTTAATTTTGGGGTCTCTTTCAGGAGGTGATCAGTGAATTCTTTCAATGGTGATTTTGCCTTCTGATTCTACAACCTCAGGGCAGTTTTCTTTCAGGATTTCCTGGAAGATAGTGTTTAGATTCTTTTTTTCATCATGGCTTTCAGAAAGTCCAATAATCCTTAGATTGTCTCTCCTAGATCTATTTTCCAAGTCAGTTGTTTTTCTTAGGAGATATTTCATATTTTCTTCTATTTTTTCATTTTTTTGTTTGACTGATTCTTGAAGTCTTATTGAGTCATTCACTTGCATTTGTTCAATTCTTATTTTTAAAGTGTTGTTTTCTTCAGTTACCTTTTTTAGCTCCTTTTGTAACTGGCCAACTGAATTTTTTTGTTCATTGCACTCTTTTTCCACTTCACTAATTTTATTTTTCATTAAATTGGTGTCTTTTTCATATCTCTTTTGCAGGGCATTATATCCTTCTTGCAAGATATTGTATCCTTCTTGCACTGATTTCAGTTTATTTTCCCATTTATCCTCCAGCTCTCTTTTGAGATTCTTTATGCAATCTTCCAGAAAGGCCTTTTGAAAAGGGGACCAGTGATGGTCCTTGATGACTTCCTCTGGAGTTTTGTCTAAAGGAACCTCAGGATCTGGGGTCTGCCCTTCTTTCTCTCGATAAAAGCTATCTATGGTGAGAGCTCTATTTTGCTTCTTCATTGTTTTAGACAGTGTGGGGGTCTGTTTAAGGCTAGAGAAGCAGCAGCTGTGGTAGTTTGCCCTGGGGCAATTCTGCTAATTAACTTAAGGTGCTGAGCCGGTGGGGCCTAGGACTGTGCCTGAATTACTCCTTAAAAAAGCAAATGCCAGAACACCTGCCCCCAATCAGGGCAGAGTATCCCGAGTGCCTCAGATAAACTCCAGGTGTTTGGAGTTTGGAGTTTGGAGTTTCTGCCATGATGAGCTGAGTTCCACCCTCATTTTCGGGCTGCACTGAGTAAACTGTTTATCCCTCTGCCTGAGTTAAACACACCTGATATGAAGTTCTTCAGAGATATCAGCAAGCAGTGTCCAAATATTTCTGGATTTATTGACTTGAAGATCAGTTCAGAGGCTTATTTTATTGTTGATTTGAGAGAAGATCGGAGGAGGACACAGAGTCACGTTTTCACTCCGCCATCTTAGCTCCGCCCCCAACTTGTGGTTTTCCTGATCCAACTCCAGAACTCTATCCAGTATATCACCTAGATTAGCTGCCTCATTCTAATTCTAGTAACAAAAAAAAAAAAAGAAAGAAAGCTATGACCTCCTTACTTGTGTTACTTAGCACAGTACCTTGCATATAGATAGCATTTGTTGATTCATTGATAGCCTGATAGAGAGTAGTCATCTAAAGGTTTACAAAATGGGTTCCCTGGACCCAGGCTCATTGTTTCTGGGCACATTTCAGGTTCATTATAGCCACAAGACAGACTATGGCAAGATTGGGGTTGAATACTTTCAGGAACAATGGAAGCTGAAAGTGGGAGAAAGAGTAAGAATAAATGGCTCTTTCAGGAGTGCCCAAGGTAGAAAATCAGGAGGGGCTTATGAATATGGATAGAATCAATGTTTGTCATGGCACAGCATATTTGGCTAGTAAAATTAAAATGTGGCAAGCCAAGTGCCCTTCATGTGTCAAAATGTGACTTAATCGATATTTATAACAATGATTATTATCCAGGTGACATAAGAGCCAAGGGAGAATGATTTCACTTATTCTGCATTGCTCTGGAGGGCAGGAATCATCTCAGGAGAAGGAGGAGCTTTCCTCCAATAAAGAGCTGTCCATCACTGGACCAGGCTGCATCATGAAGTGATGAAGCTCACCTGCTCTAAGAAGGGAGAATTCCTGTACGAGGTAGGACCAGATGCCTTTTAAGATCCTATCCAACTCTAAGATACCATGAACTATCTTATTATCTTTGTCTCATCACTTAAGAGACTCCCCCACCCCCAAAAAGGGGACTTCCATTTAAAATACTACTAAATATAAAATCAGATCAAAGGGCAGAGCTGCAAAGGAACTAATAATTAAATTTGGGGCTATAATTCTGCTCATGGTACCAACCACTTAGTCAAGGTGCTTCTGTTGCATTAAATAAGTAAATGGCTTGAGGGAAAAGACTGTTGGTCTTCATCTGCAGCTTTAATAGTCTTAGAACTTAAATTTGCACTAAGACTTTTGGAATATTCTGTATTCTCCTTACTATACAGGAGACTAGATACTTACAGTTGTCCACGGCAAACAATAGCATTATTTTCGTAATGCTGAAGTCCAGTTTTAAACTGTTTACATTAAAATTAATCATTCCTTAAAAACATGTGGTATAGGTGCAGCTAGATGGCACAGTGGATAGAGCACCAGCCCTGAAGTCAAGAGGACCTGAGTTCAAATCTGGTCTCAGACACTTAACATTCCTTAGCTGTGTGACCCCAGGCAAGTCACTTAACCTCAATTGCCACAGCAAAAAACAAACAAAAACACACAAAAAACATATGATTTACAGTTCTAGAGAAGGTGAGACAGTGACTCATCATGTTCCTAGCATGATGGGGGAATAGGGTAGTTTATTCTGGCCTCAAATCTGTTGTTATAGACAGTCTTATAATTCACTAACAAGTTGTATTCCAAAAGCTCTTCCCTAAATCATTTGTAACACAAAAGACATTTCCTCATAGAAACAATATTCTAAATGGTGATTATGTTCTTAGACTAGTCTGCAGCATCCTATTTCATTCATACTTGAAGTAGTCTACTAAAAAAAAAAAAGTGTAAAACCTTAGCTCTTTCAGAACTTAGCCTTGCAAAACACTCAAGTGTCCAGAATGGCTGGAGTCACTGAAGTAGCACTCCTCCCTCTTCTCCTACTCAAAAGTTTCTCTTTTTCTAAAGCTCTATGACAGCAATAGAACATATCCCAAAGAAGCAGGAAGCTGAAATAGAGCAGCATTTTCCCACTAAGGATGATGTCCTTCATGACATAAACATCTCTTGGGAAGAAGACATCTTCTGTGTTATCAATAAAGCACTTATTAAGCACTTACTGGGTGTGAAAGCATTGCACTAAGGACTGAGAATATATACAGAAAAGTAAGACAAGTCTGTGTTCCCAAGGAGATCAGTTTCTAATGGGAGAGACAATACATATTGAAAATCAGATGGAGAGAGTCTATGGCCCTTAGGATACAACACCAAAACCAAAGATAATACTTATTATAAATCTCAATAAGCCATGGAGGCATCAGGGTGCCATGTAATGTTGTCAGCCAATATTCATCATGATTGAGTTGGGAGGGGAAATTCTCTGCGTATTATATTGTGGAAAACTCTCACAATATACTCCAGTACTGTAGCCTGTTATACATTAGAATCACAACAGACCTAAGTGAGGAGAGGGCTCCTCATGTCACCCACTCTAATGATTACTCAGGCAAAAGGGAAAGGGCAGAAGCTTATAAGAAGATATTGCAAAACTTAAATGAGAAAATTCTTAACTGTATATGACATCTCATTTTCTTCATCTGGAAAAGGAAGAACTTAACAGTTGTCTTTAAAGAGAAGCTTTCGGGAATAATTAACATATGCTAAAAGGGCCCTTTGAGCTTAAAAAATCAGAAGTGCTTTCTCACTGCAAGGATAGCTAATGGTTTAAGCAACAGGTTAAGAATTGTTCCTTTAGTGAGACAGATAAGGCTGAGTTGGCTGAAATAAATACACAGCAGACCATTAATTTAGCCTGTAAGGAAGATTGGGGAAGACAAAGAAAGCATGGTTTATTCCTCCCAGTTCAGGTTCTTACTTTCTGTACCATTTGGAAAGTGCCCCACCACTTCTTGTCTCTCTCAAATGCAATTTTCTTGTTCAAAAACATTTTTTTAAGATTTTCATGTCATATCTCGATACTGTGTGACTGTAAGCTCCTTGAGGGCAGACATGAAGTCTTTTTTATCTTCATATTCTCTGTACATAGCCCAGCAGACTTGCAGCAATAGGTATTTTTTAATTTTTTGCTTGCACTTAGCCATAACATACACTATTTCTTTCTAAATATTTACTGAAAAATCACGTCATGGGATAGAGCAAAAAGGAAAATAGAGAATCTGCTAAACTGATATTTTTCAAGACATATCCTCTTTTGCCTTCACATTAGGATTGTTCTGTGTGCACAGAAGGCATACAAAATTGGAAATATTCACTCTCATTTTTACACATTTTTAAGATTTATGCAATATTTCCCTCAAAAGAAGCCTGGGAAGTAGATTGTAAGTGCATTCTTAGTTCCATTGTACATTATGAAGAAATAGAGGCTTGGAAGACTAAAGTTAATTGCCCATAGATAACAAGTGTCATAACTAGGAACTAAATCCTGGTCCTCTCATTTCAGGTTAAGGATTTTTCTACTAAAGCATGAGAAGAGGTCAGATTGAAAGGGATTTCAGAGATAGAAACAATAAAATTTGGCAATTTGATTAAATGTTGTCAAGTAAAAATTGTGAATGATTCCACAAAGTAAACCTGGGAGAATGGGAAAATGGTGGTGCCTTCCACAGATGTAGGGAAGTTAAGAGATATGTGAGTCTAGAAGAAAAGATAATGAGTTATATTTGAGATATATTGAGTTTAATGTGATGATAGGAAATCAAAGTGGAGATGTCTTGTAAGACTGACTACTTGGAACTGGATTTTAGAATGGAGATTAGGATTGCATATATAGATTCTATATATAGAATTCTATGTATAAAAATGTAGGGATTATCCATGGATGCTGAAATTATCCAGAAAAAATAGAGAAGATAAATGTTCCAGGAACATTGAGGGTTGAGAAACTTAGTATTCAAGAGACAGATAATTCAGCAAAGGTGATTGTGAATCAGACATATAGTAGCTAAATGAGGAAAGAACATTAAAAAGAAGGAAGTAGTCAACAGTGTCTAAAGAAGCAGAAGTGTCAAATTGGATGAGGACTGAGAAAAAGTTATTGGATTTAGTAGATAATAAGCCATGTATAATCTTGAAGAATAGTTTCAGTTAAATGGTGTCACAAGTTCGTCACATTGTAGGAGCTGAGATGAGAAAAAGGCAGACAGACAGACAAACACAGAGACAGATAGACACACAGAAATACAGAGGCAGAGAGAGAGATATAAAAAGAGACAAATACAGAGTCAGAGAGACAGAGAGATAGAGATAGAGACAAAGAGAGAGAGACAGGAGAAGGGAGGGTGAGGAGGAATGGAAAAAAGAAATAGAAGGAAAAATTGTAGATAAATTTTTTCTCTTTTTATGAATTGGGCTGTAAAATGAAAATAAGATATATAGGATGGTAGCTTGAGAGTATGGTCAGATCAAGTTTCTTTAAGACTAAATTAAAAAAAAGAAAAAGCAAAATAGAAAAAAAAGACAGAAAAAGGAAAAACAAAACTGTCATGTGCCTAGCAGAACATCAAAGAGGATTCCAAAATATGTTACAATAAATTTCCATTTTAAGAAAGCACATATAACAGTATAATATATTCATGATAGTTCATCTTTTCTTTGCTTCCTTGTAGGTTATTATTTTGTAATCTGCTGTTCACTTTTTACTTTATTCTTTTTTTTCCTTTTTCTTCCCTTTACCTCTTCCAAGTAGGTTACAGTTAAGCTTGAATCTATTTATATATGCCCACACACACATATCTTCCTCTAAAGATGAACCCCTCTCTTCCATATTTCATAGTAAATTTCTATAGTTGTATTCCTTCTCCTTTGCTTGCTCATTCAGTTCTGGTGCCTCTGGCTTCACTTCAGCTCTCTCTTTTGGCCTGGAACCCCAAACCAAGAACTCACACTAAGTTCTTCCCTGCATTACTGCTTCTGTACCCGCAGGTGTGCTGTTTTCTTCTCATCTCTCTGTTTGCTTAGAGGTGTTTATAATTCATACTGCTTAACCTAGGCACAGGGGTCTGTCTTTGAGTCTTCTTGGGGTGTCTCAATAACAAGTTTTTTTTTCCTTTTTCTATCTTTCTTTTTTTATTTTTATTTTTCTTATTTATCTTTATGTATAGTTTATTGGCTCCCATTTCTATTTGAGTTTGATATTACTGTTCTAGAGTATAAAATAATTCAACAAATGCAGGGGGAAAGCAGTTTGGACATCATTCTTTAATTCCTTACAGATAAGAAAACTGAAACCAAGAGAGAGAAAATGATTTAGCTATTCAGGCCATTATTGCCTAGGCAATAAATTAGTAGCAGAACTGAAGACTAACATATATCTTCTGATTCCCAATCATGCACTTTCTCCCACTATTTCACACTGAATGAACTATAGGTGATCTTAGCAATTCCTTTAATAACTTTGTTTAGTTGACATCAAGGACACTCAATATCAAGGGCTTAGTCTCTTGTACCATTTGATTCTATCCTGAAATTTCTTTCAATTTCCAGCATTAGGATAAAGTGGAAAGGGAAATTTCAGGATAGAACTACTCAATTTCCATGATGTCTTTTTTCAAAATGGAAAAGTTTTAGGAATATCTTCAAGATTAGAGTTATGTTTATGTATTTGTGCATTTCTGTATGTATATGTTTATGTGAATAGAGGGAAAAGGAAAATCACAGGTGATTATTGGAATTATTGGAATTCTCTGGAATTGGCTTTTAAAAAAATGAACTTATAGGTCTTGCAAGTACTTTGAGTATGGTATAATCACAAGAAACATGGACTAGGAATTGCTTCTAATGCTGGCTCCAACACTCCAAGTGATATGTCCTTCACAAATTGTATTACCACTGTAGACTAATCTTTTGCTATTTGTTCTAGACTGAAAAATTCTTCCTTTCAGCATTTTCTAGTTCTAAAATTTTATGATTCAGTAGAGATATGAAAATGTGTGCCTCACCAGAACACAGCACAGAAGCCATTTATCAGTATGTTTTCATTTTTATTTTCATTTTTCTGCCAATAGAAAGACATAATAAAGATAGGATTGTGGGCCAGGGAATCAGAGGATGATTAATGTGTCTCCTTCACTTAGATTTGTTGCTCCTTAAAATAGCTATTTTCATGCCAAACTTGAAAGTGAAGTAAGCTTCACAGTTCTAGTCTTTATTAAGTTTCTATGGCTTTCCTTGTCAGAGTCCATCTGAAGTAGATTTTGAGAGCACAGAATTTCCATAAAAAATTAAGTGGAAATTTTAAGAAATTTCAAAATCTGTTTCAATCATCTGTGAAAATATCTTGATTCAATTCAAACACAAGGAGTTAAATGAATATATTTAGTTTTAGCTAAAGAACGTTTTGCCTAACTTCTGCTCTATGACCCTTAGTTGAATGAAGTAGCCTACAGCTTTCATTTTGATCAAATAAGCTATTATCTTGACTATATCAGATAGAAATCTTCTAGTTACTGCTTCTGTAGAGAGAAGCTTGATGCCCAGCACAGCTAAGGCATGCTTAGCAGAGAAATTATATACCCCATAAAGATAATATATGTAGATGGGACACTGGCAGGGAAAAGATAGAGAGCACTATGATGGCATCAATTTCTGTCAATCAATTAACTATCTTATGTAGGGTTAAAAATTCCTTATAACTTCCATTTAATTCCTTAGGGGAAACTTTGATAGACTAGAAATATTGAGATATGATTTTCCCAGGTCATAAATATGCTTTAGTCATACATGTCTCTTATATGTATGAAATTCACATGTGTTTCCTGGCAAGTCCCTTTTTATGCTTTTCTGCCTACTCAAGTTCCCCATGCATGTGTTCTCCAAGTATATACTCTGTATGCATGTTGTCTAAATAATAATTTAAGTACCTTCTATATGCCAGGCACTGTGCTAAGTAGTGGGATACAAAGGCAAATGACAGTTTCTACCTGCCAGGAGTATACAATCTAATGAGAGAGACAGCACAGAATCAAGTATGTATAAATAAGTTACATCCAGATAAATAGGATATAAACAACAATGGAAAGGCACTAGAATTAAGAGGGATTGAGAAAGGCTTCTTGTAGAAGGCAAGATTTTATCACTATTCACCAGAGAAATGCAAATTAAAACAACTTTGAAGTACCAACTCACATCTATCAAATATGACAAAAAAGGAAAATGTTAGATGTTGGAGGGGATATGGGGAAATTGGGACACTAATACACTATTGGTGAAGTTGTGAACTGATCTAACCATTCTGGAAAGCAATTTGGAACTATGTCTAAAAGGCTATAAACTGTGCATACCCTTTGATTCAGCAGTACTCCTGCCAGGTTTGTATCCCAAAGATATTCCCCCCACCTACCCTCAAAAAGGAAAAGGACCTATTTGTACAAAACATTTATAGCGGCTCTTTTTGTGGTGATTAAGAATTGGAAATCAAAAAGGATGCCATCAATTTGGGAATGGCTAAACAAGCTGTGGTGTAAGATTGTAATGGGTTATTATTGTACAATAAGAAATGGCAAGCAGGATGATTTCAGAAAAATCTGGGAAAAGTTACATGAACTAATGCCTAGTGAAGTGAACAGAACTTGGAGAACATTTTATACAGTTCTTAACTAAAAAGGGATAACAATGATCCCCCCCCCAAAAAAAAGATTATTTGAATCACATATAATTTGGGGAAAAAAATTTGTAGGAACAAGATCATTAAAATTAGGATAAGAATGGAAGCTTTTCTCAGAAGAAATTGCATAAAATATTTCTGATAAGGATTTAATAGCCAAGATATCAGGGAATTCATACAAACATATAAGAGCAAGAACCATAAGTCAATGAATAGTCAAAAGATATAAAAAGTCATCCAAAGAAGAATTGTAAACTATTAATAGTCATAAAAATGACTGTTCAAAATCACTGATTTTAAGAGGAATGGAAAGGAAAAAAACCTAATGTTTCATTTCAATACAATGAAAATTGACACAGAAAACAAAATATCAAAGTCAGAATGATTGTAGAAAGATAACCTAAGTAATACTCTACTGATAGAATTATGAAATGTCTCAATAATTCTGGAAAGTAAATTGTTAAAAAAAAAAAAGTGACTACAATTCCTTCAACAGAGGTGTATGATAAAGAAAAAAAGTACACTGACCCTAGAAACAGGGAGGCTGGGTTCATATTTGATTCCCAATGTTTGCTACCAGTTTGTTACTTGGGCAAGTCAACTAAACTTTCTGGGTTTCAGTTTCCTAATCTATAGAATAGAGACATTGAATTAGATAACCTCAGAGATCCCTTCCAGCTCTAGAACGATTATCCATATCCAAACATCCTATTGCTAGGCTTCTATCCTAAGAACATAAAAAAAAAAAAAGGTAGGTCCCATATATCCCAAAACATTCATAGCAGCATTCTGTATTGGTAACAAAAAATTGATAAGAAAAAGAAACAGATGCCTGTCATTGAATAAGTAAACAAAATATGCATTTATGAGATGGAATATTAATGTCATAAAAATTAATGGAAATAATTCAGAGAAACAGGAAGGTAAATTAACTGATACAGAATAAGGTATATATATACAGAATCAGAAAAAACAATACACCTAATGAATACAATAATATTAACGGAAAGAATCAAAATGAACCTGAATACTATATAATTATGAGTGAACTTGGCCCTAGGAGAGATGAGGAAACGGAAGTTTCTCCCTTCTTTGAGGAAGTGAAGAATGATGGGTTTGGAGCACAGTATATATATTGTCAAACTCAATTGATCTCTTGATTGGTTTTGTTGAATTGCATTTTTTCTTTCTATTTTTAAAATATGGTTACAAGAGATAGCTTTCTAAGTTGAAAGATGGTACAAGTTTGGAAATAAAGGTGATGTTAAAAAGTATATAGTTTTTTTTTTAATTTTGGGGAAAAAAATAACTCTTTGGGAGGTTGTCTCCAAAGCCAATGAAAATTATACCTCTTTAAATGGAATCTGCATTCATTGTAAATATTTAACCTGATTTCAACATACTGTTTCATGTCTTCATTTCATATTAACCTTTCATACTAAAAACTGGAAGATTGCATTTGAAATTTTAGACAAAAAGGATACAGCATAGGTTATGTTTCTCCATAAATGTGGCAGCAAGGGAATGTATAATCCAAATCCTACGATGGTCATGTACACGTAGGCTGTCCAAGAAATCAGTTGCAAAGGGTGTAGAGGCAAAGACCAGCCACTCACTCTAGAAACACTAGGTGGGGAGATTGTTTTAGTAAGCCCCTCAGGCGCTGTCTGCCTTAAGCTCCTATTACAGGAAGGCATCTGCAAAAAAGGAAAGATTAATTATCCTAACAAATTTATTTCAAGGCATTTTAACCCAAGTAATAGCATATCTACCTCAAATACTTACTAGTGTGATCTTGGATAAGTTACAACCTTTGTTTGCCTTAGTTTCCTCAACGGCAAAATGGGGATAGTAAGAGCACCTACCTTCCAGGTTGTTTTGAAGATCATATGAGATAATATTTGTAAAATGTTTAGCATGGTATCTGACATATTTATAGTAGGCACTATATAAATGCTATTATTTTTACTGTTATTACATGAAAAGAGATAGTTAAAAAGACTAAATATGAATAATTTCAGTTCTGATTTAATACTATCTTTATCATACTACTTAGGAGTCCATTAACTAGTGATAATTATGTCACCCTCATTAAATCATTAATTCTATTTTTCAGTCAATATTCCCTTTCTCTACATCTATACATTTGCCACTAAAGCATATGGACACTGTAACAATTTGTCTTATCTTCCCATTCCCATTGCTACAGAAACTCTTACTTACTGATGACAGCAATGTTCCTATTCTGTAATCTATTTATTCATCTCATTTGCATTCATGGTCCCCAGTGTATTCCCTACCTTCACTGAAAAGGTTCAGCTGATAGGCAGACTGAATGCCTAAACTCTACCTTGCGATAGCAGTTAAGTTGTTGTACCCTTCATCATCAAGAGAAATACAAGAATTGTTAGTCACAGAATTTGTCTATAACTTATTTCATTCAACTACCCATAACCTATTATAGAGAGCAGCGAGATAGCAGAGAAGACATGGGTTTAAATCTTATCTTCATTGTTTACTATCTGTGTGACCTTTGACAAATAAATTAACCTCCCTGAGTCTCAGTTTCCTTATTTTAAAAATGGGCAGGAGTGGAAAAGGTTGCATTAAATGGCCTCTGAAATATTTTCTAGCTCTACAACTCTACAATCCTATTTTACATGAAAAATGGTTTCACCTCCATTTTTCCCTAAACTCATCATCTATGTAAATATCTAGGAAGCTGATACAGTACACTACTTTGGGAAGCTATCTGATCTGACCTACAAGTAACCTTTTATATGGATAAGAGTGTAGACCAGGGGGAAGAACATGGTGGAAAATAAGGACAATTCATGTTACTGGCTGAGGGAAACCTTTCAGAAGAGGAATAATATCTGAGTAGTACATGGAAAACACTTTAATTCACCACCTCTTAACACAGTGGTTTCCTACTTTCCCTACACATGATGCTGATTTGGGTAGCCTATCCACAAACAGCTAAATCTAGAGTTTATGGAAGAATCCTACCAACACTACTCCCCTCAAATACAACTGTAAGACTGAGAACAAGTCACAAGGAACATCTTCCGTATAACTATCTGTCAGGAAACTTGTTAAGCAGGAAATTGATCATGCCTAATTGAGTCCATGGCCTTAGGTTTATGGAACTAAGTTTTTGTTATGTTCCTACCACCATATGGCACAGCTGGAGTCTGAACTCCAGCTGTGCTCTTCCCCGATGCTAATCAGTGGCCTGGAAGAATTTGTTGGCAGGGCTATCTTGGTTTCTTAGAAGTTCTAGGACTGCTGACAACGCATGATAAGAGGGAGGAGATACAAACCTGACGAAAGGACCACATTGTTTACAGCTTCTAAACATAGACAAGTGCTTCATCTGAGATGGAGCCTCTGCTGACTCAAGATGTCCTTATAATGATAAACTTTCCTGAAATGGAAAACTAATCATTACAAGAAGCATATCCACAGCATGAGACCAATTAAGAAGAAAAATGCAGATACTACTATTCTGGTTATCTTCCCAGGATCAGGGAAGACACTGAGGCAGGAAAGTTTCCTGTATAATTCAGAAAATAAACCTATGTCAATTCCAGGGACTGGATGATTAATTGTATTTGAATCTTGCATTGCATTATACCTGCCAGGGGGCAACAATTAGTCAGTCTTGTTATTCATCACATTACATAATCATTCTCCGTTATGCAGGAATATCTCAGTCAAAATATGCTTCTCTCAACTTATAATGGAACTTAATTCAGTTGCTGCTAGCTCCATTACTTTCCATCCTTACTGCTAATACTAGGAGCCTACCCATAACACCTAAAATCTAGAATTTGTGGAAGAAGTCCATGAACACTACCACATGCCCAATTATATGTCAATAAGACAATCTAATCAAAATTGGTAAATAATTACAAAAATACAAATTGCCTGGATTAATAGAATTAGAATAAATAATTCAATAATAGAAAAAATTGAATAAGCCATAAATAAGTTCCTTAAGAAAAAAATCTCTAAGACCAGACAAATTCACAAGTGAATTCTGCCAAATAGTCAAAGAACTATTAAATCCAATGTTATGTAAATTATGTAGGAAAAATTAGGCAAAGAATGAGTCCACCTGTTATATAGTACATGACCTTTGTAATATATTATAATCTTCTTGCTAGAATTCCACTGAAAAATTTTACATCAATTTACATCAATTTTACATCAATTAGTCTAGAGTTTTCTTTCCCTGCTTTTGATCTTCCTGGTTTGGGTGTCATCTCCATATTTGTGTCATAAATGTATTTTAGAAATGAGATGTTTATCAGAAACTTTGGATGTAAAATTTTCCCCAGTTTTCTGCTTCCCTAGAACAATATTGTTCTAGAAATGCTATCTTTGACAATAAGAGAAGAAATTAAAATAGAATAGGTAATGAGGAAACAAAACTATTACTTTTACAAATGAAATCATGATATAATGAGAGAATTCTAAAAAACCAACTAGAAAAGCTAGGTGAAATAATTAGCAACTTCAATAAAATTTCAGAATATAAAATAAACCCACATAAGTTATTAGCTTTTCTATATATTATTAACAAAATTTATCGAGTAAAAATAGAAAGAAAAATTCCATTTAAAGTAACTGCAGGGGCAGCTAGGTGGCTCAGGAGCAGCTAGGTGGTGCAGGGGCAGCTAGGTGGCGCAGTGATTAGAGCACCAGCCCTGAAGTCAGGTCTTCCTGAATTCAAATTTGGTCTCAGACACTTCCTAGCTGTATGACCTGGGCAAGTCACTTAACCCCAATTGCCTAAGCAAAAAACCAAAAACAAACAAACAAACAAAAAACTTTAAAAAAATAAAGTAACTGCAGACAACATAAAATATTTGAGAGTCTACCTGTCAAGACAAACCCCAAAACTATATGAACACAATTATAAAACAGTTTTTACACAAATAGTCATATCTAAAAAATGGAGAATTATTTCTTGCTCTTGGGTATGCTAAACCAATATAATAAAAATGATAATTCTACATAAATTAATCTTACTTACTCAGGGTCATACCAATCAAACTACCAAAAATTGTTTTGTGTTACTAGAAAAAAATAATGCAATTTCAAGGGTCGATAATACCAAGGGAATTAATGGGAAAAATGTAAAGCAAGGTGGTCTAGCTGTATAAGATCTTAAATTGAATTATAAAGTGATAATCATCAAAACAATCTCATACTGGCTAAGAAATAGAGTGGTGGATCAGTGAAATAGATTAGGCACGCAAGATGCAGTAGTAAATCATTGTGGTAATCTAGCTTTTGATAAACCCAAAGACCCAAGCTTTTGAGACAAAAATTCATTATTTGACAAAAACAGCTGGGGAAAACTGGAAAGCAGTATGGCAGAAACTAGGTATAAATCAAGATCTTATACTGTATACATTTTATATGAGGTCAAAATGGGTATATGATTTAGATTCAAAGGATGATTCTATAAAGCAAATCAGGGTGGCAAAAAATAGATTATCTGTCACATCTATTAAGAATAGATGAATTTGTTAACAAAGAAGAAGTAGGGGACATTATAAAATGCAGAATGAATTTTGTAAACAAAATAAATACAGTCAAGACTAGAGAAAAGTAAATAGAAATATGTGACTGGAACAGAAGAGAAACCGAGGCAGAATGCATACATTTGAGAGCCACTTACATAAAGGCATGAAAACTGACAGGTCTTGCCATCTTTAATTCCAAGGGTACTACCTTCTCTTGCCTCTCCTTGCCTTTTTTTCTGGAATTTACTTCTCTTTTCTATGCTGGCTTTTCCCAGGTGCTCCCTCATCTGTACAGTATGCACCTATCCCAAGGCTTCATCCAAATCACATTTAGATCAAATTTACTTAAAAGAAAAAGCAAATGAATAATCCTGAGAACTTTGTTTCTTCAGAATCCTTGCAAATATCAAAACAGTTTTAATTGTCATGCTTTCAAAAGTAATAAGAAGTGATTTTAGCTGACTTTCTGGTTTAGGGCTTCAAAATAAATCAGTAATTTACATAAAAAAACCCAAAAGACTTTTTCCTTAAAAATGTCCAAGTCTTTTTTCACATTCTAGTAAATGTCTCTGAATAGAGTCCTTGAAATAAAGTTTTATATCATAGAATCCCAGAAACTGCAGAATTTCAATCATCTGAGATACTCCCTTTCTCTTCAACTGAAGAGGAAATGGAATTCCAGAGAAGCAATTCGTTCTAAGATAAGGCCTTTTCCAGTAACTACTAGTCAAAGTCAGTCAGAATACTGAAACCAGAAGGTTTATCTCTAAACAACTAATGTCAAAAAAGCATAGACCTCACTAAGGAACTGAAAATAAGTCAGTAAATCAGAAAGAACCATTCTTTTCCTTGGTTGACTTCTGTTGACTTCCCAACTGCTTCTTGTTCATTGTTAGACTGGGTATTTTGAGGAAGGTAAATGTTACAAAATCTAATGGCCATTTAGTCCAATATATTACTGCACAAGAGCCAGCTCTACAAATTTTTTCTCCATGACATTTATCCTTTTGTTTCCATTTATCATGAGCCCTTAGGAATGAGGTTCAATTCAACAAACACTTATTAAGTTCCTGCTGTATGCAAGGAATACACACTTTAAAATGAAATAGTACTGACCCTCAAGGAACTTACTTTCTAAGAAGAAGTGACATATATACAAAAACGATTACATAAAAATCTGAAGAGGGAGAGAACACTGTTTTTGAAATAGTAAGCCAGGTATTGAAAAGAAAAATCCATGCACAGGTAAAAGCAAATTATTAAACAAAATACACTCAACTTATGAAGCCGATATCCAGTCCTTCAAGTGACCTTAAGAAACACTGGTATTTTTAATTCAAAATTACAGGCTGGTAATGTTTTTGGCAAGAGACTCACAAATGATAATGAGAACAACAGACCTAACAAATTATTCTTGTTACAATGTAAATATAAAATGGAAAACATTTACCTATATGTGTGCACACCCTTCTTTTCAGAAAAATAAGTTGAAAGGTTTCAAGCTAATTAAGTATTTTTTACCTACTTATAGTAATAGAGGTGGTCTATAATGTAATCATTTTAATCATAGACAACTTGAATATAGTGTATAGAAGACCAGCCTTGAAGTTAGGAACACAGAAACTCAGGTCTCACCTTAAATAAATACTGACTGTATGACACTGGTCAAGTGACAATCTCTGAGTGCTCCCCAGTCTAAGACTATAATTTGTAGAACAATTTCTGAATTCCACTGAGTAAAAGGTGTCTTTACCAGGAGTTCAATGTATCTGGCCATAAATCTGGATTCCCCTCCTCCCCCAAAAAATGATTTTAATTTTACTAAAACTGATTTTCTTTTGGGGAAGACCGTGTTTCCCTAGCTTGCCTAGGTTGGAGGTTCAGTGTTTACTACTGATCAGCTTAGGAGTTCCAAAGCAGCTGGCAGCTCAATGCATAGAATATAGGACCTAGGGTCAGGAAGACCTAAATCCCAAATGTACCTCAAGTACTTGCTAATTGTGTGATTCTCAACAAGTCACCCAAGCTCTGTCTACCTCAGTGTTCATACTTATAGGGTTGTTGTCAGGAGTGTTAGCCAGGAATGTGAAGCCTGCTCAAAGTACAGAACAGAAGTAGCATTTTGTGAATCTCAAAGAAGTCTATAGACGCTAAGGTTTTAAGCAGTCACAAAAGAGCAGAAGCTATATTTCATGAGGAGTGAGGGAGTTAAAGAGAAATTGTATGTTTGTTGTGACACAGAATTGGAAATTGATAAGAAATTTATCAGTTGGGAGATGGCTGAAGAATATTGATTATGGTGAAGTACCATTGTCCTATTAGAAAAGATGAAAGTATATTTTATTTTATTTTTTGCTGAGGCAATTGGGATTAAGTGACTTGCCCGGGTCACACAATTAGGAAGTGTTAAGTGTCTGAGACCACATTTGAACTCAGATCCTGCTGACTTCAGGGCTGGTGCTGAAAGTATATTTAAAAAAAAAAAAAGGCAAGAGAAAACCTATATGAACTGATGCAAAGTGAAGTGAGCAGAACCAGGTATAATAACAGCAATATTGCAATGATGATCAATTGTGAAAGACTTAGGTGCTCTGATAAATACAATGATTTAAAATAATTTCCAAAGGATTCGTGATGAAAAAATGCTAATCAGTGATGAATGCAAAGTGAAGAATAATTTTTCACCTTATGTTTTTGCTTTTTTTTGCAATATGGCTAATGTAGAAATATGTTTTGTATGATTGTCCATGTATAACTGATATAGTATTGCTTTATTTCTCAGTAGATGAGAGAGGAGTGGAAGAGAGTTTGGAACTGAAAATTTTTTTAAAAGCTAAAAACAAATAAATAATGAGTTTTTTAAAAGAAAAATTGTATAAGGAAAAATTGAGGAGGCAGCAAACGTAAATTGTTGGTTGGAAAATTAATGAAAGAAATTAGTGAAATAAGATGGTAACTAGCTAATTATTTTCAAGGCTAACTTAGAAATGTAGCATTTTTTTTTAAACCAGACTTACTCTTAATCTCCCTCCTTCTGTTCACTCTACAGTCATTATTTTCTTTACCCAAACTTAAAATCTCAAATCATTTTTGAGTCATCTCTCTTCCATTCTCCCTTTCCCATTGTACCCCACCCCTCCATACTCAATCAGTCTCCAAACCTCACAGATTCTTCCTTCTTTCCCAACATTTCTACATCTACCCCTTCCTAACCATTATCATTTCCAGTTCTCTAGTTAAGACCTTTACAACTTAGTTGTAAAGCTACAATAATAGTCTTTGAATTTGCCTCTCTGATTCCTCTAAGCCACTCTACACACAAACCTTCCAATGCTATTTCCATCTTCTCGTTTCCTTGTTTGAAAACAAAACAGAATAAAACAACTCACACACTAAAAAAACAAAAAAACAAAAAAACAAACCCAAAAACAAACAAAACACTTTGGCGTGATCATATTTACGTTAGAGATACTTGTGGTTGTGGGTTTTACTTATATCCCAGGAAAATCCTGCCAAACTTTTCCATAAAAATTTATCAGTGAATATCAATTTTAGTCCACGGTTCTCTGCGTCTATTCAATATAATGAATACTGCCTTTAAATTGCTATTAATAGAGATGTCAAATTACCCTCTCTCTTTTAATGAAAGGGTCACATAGACATATCACATTTTACTTGAGGGAAGGAAGAGATATGGTTAGAAAATAAATTTTTCAGAGTATCCTGTACTCATAGCTATATTAAAAAAAACTCTATTAGGGTCAGAAACTATTGCTTCTATAATCCTGTGTCACTCTGACATAGTATATGGACCAAATTACTTGAAATATAAACAGAAGATAAGGTTTTCAGATTTGCTGGGGACTCCTTAAAGTAGTCAGTGTCAGAAAAATGCATGACTTTTATGCAACCAAAGAATTTTCTCTCTAGGACTTACCTCTTTTGGCACTGAGAAGCCCTGTATATCAACCACTAAAAACTCTTAATTTAAAGTTCAATAGAGGAAAAAATATTTCCTGCAAATGTATCTTTGGATATGTTTCTGTCTTGCCTATCTAAGACTCACATTAGTACAGGAGATTAGAAGTGACCTCACTCTCCATTTCCCTTTCTACTTCCTTAGCAACTTCTTGTTGGAGTAAGTATAACATTCTCAGTATATAAAACATTAGCAAAGTAAAAGAAAAATCCTGTGAAATCACCTCATTTGAACCCATAGTGAATAATTAATATTTCAAGAACATCACTATTTCCCACCTTAGGCTTTATGCAACTTAGCTTATAGAGCATGCCCACAGAGTTGTCATAAATTCTAAGGAAAGAGGTTTTCATCCAAAAAATGAGCTGGAGACAGAAATGGCAAAATACTCTAGTATTTTTTTGCCAAGAAAACCCTAAATAGGGTCATAAAGAATCACACAGGACTGAAAGGACTGAATAATAACAAAAGGGTCCCAGGCTTGTTTAAGGTAAAACATTCCTCCTTTTGTAATATTGTGTTTTCCTGGTTCTCTTGTTACTTCCCTGAATTTAAATTATTTTTCTTCTTAAATTCTCCTCTTTCTAACACCTAAATATAAAGGTTCTCTAAAGTTTTTTATTTGCTTCTTTAAAAAAAAATAAAAATTCCCTCTATACTTCCTAGCCACTCTCAGGGCTTCTTCAGAAAGGACTTCCTCTGGGCAGATCTATTTACATATTTACAATTTGTTACAATTCTAAATCTATATTCCTGAGCTCCAGATATCCATTTTCTAATTACCTATGCCTCAAATTCAACATTTGAGTTGATTTTCCAGAATTATTGTTTAATGGAAAAAAGACTAAAGGCAAAACTTGATTTTGGCAACTTCCTACATCTGTATTTATGAGCCTTATCTCTCTTGTCCTAATTTTCCTCATCAATAAAATGAAGGATTTTGAGTAGATGAGGCACCTTCCAATTCTCAATCTATGAAAACCTCTTCATTATTTTGATTTTTCTGATTTTTCTGTTTTAGGAATCACTCTCTAGCAGTCACCCATACCTTTTTCCTAACGTCTACCTAATCAGTGAGTGTATAACCTGTTGGTTCCACCAATGTTCCTTACATTCCATTCCCAACACTATCCTTGTTACATCCTTCATCAACTCCTGTATTCTAAATAAGATTCCCTGTCTCCACACCCCATCATTTCTATCAATTCCCACTAACATCTTCCAGAAATTTTTTATCTAATGCACAGTTTTGATAATGTAACCTGTTCAAAAATGCCAGTCAAGAAGACTTCACTTACTGAGTAAACCTGGGAATGTTATTTAACATTTGTTAATTCCTTACCTGTAAAATAAAATTAAAAATAGCACATTCATTAGCATATGAGCTCCTTGAAGGTAGTATTCTTTCTGTAATTCCAATTTTTTTGCTCTCTTGGTTCTAATTTGTCTCTTTGCCTTTCTTTTTCCCCCATTGCTTACTTACCACAATGCCTGAACCGTAGTAAGATCTTAATTAAATGTTTGTTGACTGACTGAAAAGATATATAGATTTAATAATAGTCATCTGTGTAGAAATAATACTTGAACAGATAGTGGCCAAAGAAATCACCAAATGAAGTTGTATAAGGAAAAGGGAAAAGGTAACTCAGGGCAAAAAGTGAGGAATATCCATGTTAAGGGGGCAAGAGATGAATGATTATTCCTCAAGAGAGACTGAGAAGTAATAATTGTGATGTAGGAAGAGAACTAGAGAATGAATAGTTTTACAGAAGTCAAGAGTTTTCAGGATCAGAAAATATTCCATGGTATCCAATAGCAGCTTGATAAAAGGCCACTGGATTGACTAGTTATGAAATAGATAGTTATTTTGAGAACATTTTAAGGGACTGAAAAATGAGTGACTAAGGAAACAGAAGCAAAAAATTGTGAGTTTTTCCTTGTAGTTTGTCTGTGAAAGAAAGATTTCCAGTGCCTTATAGCTTTGGTTAATGTCTATTGGTCATCTTTTTAAAAATCTGTTTTTTCATCAGTGTGAGTACTCACATGAACTCAAATTATAATCCTTTTGTACCTTCTCATCCTACACAATTCTTGTGAGTGTTTTACCACTAACCCTCCATCAGAATAGAGATGATAATTGAACTAATATTTCATGGGAAATCAGAACCATGGAAACTGATAAACTCACCAACAGATAGTATAGAAGGAAAAAAGAAGAATAACTAGGATAGAGACCTGTGAGGCACCCATGATAGGTGGACATGTCCTAGGCAAAGATTCAATAAAAGAGACTGAGAAGGGGCAATCCCCCTATACAATTATGATGATTCTCCTTTCACAGGCTGAATTCAGAAGACAAAATGAGATTATTGGAGGTTTTTGAGAACTAACATGATCAGAATTATACATTAGGAAAATTAATTTTCTATTTTAGTATATCATGGAAACCAGTAAATCCCTTGACCACTGGTCATTTCTTAATCTCATTAAATTATTGTTCCTGCCTTTTCTAGTCATGTTTTCTATAAATTCTTGGCCATCTGTATTCGTTAGTGTGAGATAAGTCACCTTACTTTCTTAATACGTAGAATAAGTTATCATGTAAATTTTTTTCTTCTCACCTTCCCCCGCCCTCAGGATGGCTACCACTAGGCACAAATATATGTGTATATATAAAAATATATACATATATGTATATATATATGTAAAATTATTTTGTGCATATTTCTAATTATCCATTTCTTTTCTCTAGATGCAGATAGTGTCTTATATGTTCTTTATAGTCAATTTGGGATTTATAAGAGTCAAAATAAGTTTTTTGCTCAGTCATTATTAAAACAATATTGCTATTGTACATTTTTCTGCACTTCAATGAATCAGTGATCTCTCTAGCATACAGTAAATATTTAATAAATGATAAAACAATTATTAAATCCTTATGTACAAAGCACTGGTATTCAAATATAAAAGTGAGATAGTCTCTGCCCTCAGGGAGCTTAAAATCTAATATAGGATGTTGTTTTGTGATGATTTGTGATGTTGTTTGTTCTTCCTTGGGTTCATTTTTTTTTTTTAGATGTTTGCTGAATATCAGAGAAGCATCTGTACTTTTCATCTTGTTTTCCTTATTCTTAATACATATAATCAGCCCACCTCATTTTCTGAGCACATATTATAATAGCAATATCCCTTACATCATTTTTTGCATTCAGTAAATGTCATTACTGGAAATTTACTAATGCCTACTTATACCCATGTATCCTTCCATTGTCATTTGGATCTTGTATAACTTTAAATCTTTGAAGATTGTAGTATTCCAAGATTCACAATGAGACAATATCCTTGGTAGAATATTGGTATTAAAAGATTTTGTGTGTGTGTGTGTGTGTGTGTGTGTGTGTGTGTGTGTGTGTGTAAGAGAGACAGAGAGAGACAGAGGCAGAAAGAGAGAGAAGAGGAGAAAGAGAGAAGGAGAGAGAGGCAGGGAGACAGAGACATAGAGAGACAGACAGAGAGAGAGAGAGAGAGAGAGAGAGAGAGAGAGACATACACACGACACACACACACACATAAATACAGAGAGACAGAGACAGAGAGAGAAAGAAAGAGAGAGAACAAGCATAATGGAAACCATCATGGAATCATTAAAACCACTGAATAAAACATATATAGTAGATATCCACTGACTGGACTAAGCTAAGCAAATTTGGATGCATTGGTATAAAGAAAGATCACTGTGTTATAAGAAATAATAGACATGATGAATACAGAAAAGCAAAAATAGATTTACATAAATTGGTGCTAAATAAAGTAAGCAGAACCAAGAAAGTAATATACACAATCACTACAACAATGTAAATGGAAAGAACAATCACAAAATTGTTCAAAATGAATGTTATAAAAGTATAAAGACCAAGCTTGGACCTCTTCAAAAGAAATATGATAATAAGAAGCCTCCCCCCTCACTTCTTTGGTAAATGTTTCAAGGGCACAATAATGGAATGTTGCAATAATGTCAGGGTTTTTCTTTATATGTTTTAATCAGTTTTGAATTTTTTTTTCCTTTTCCTTTTTTAAAAAATTAATTTTTAAAACTTTTTATTTCAAAATATATGCATAATTTTCAGCATTCACCCTTGCAAAACCTTGTGTTCCAATTTTTTTCTCTCTCCCTTACCCACATCTCCTCTCTTTGATGGCAAGCAATCCAATATATGTTAAACATGTACTATACATATAAAAAGTAATTTTAAAAATATCAATACAAACTTTAAAACAAATAAAAGCACTACACGAGTTTCCAAATGCAATTTAGGCCTCTAAATCTCACTTTTTTTCATTCACCTAGAGGATATATCCATTGGTACTCAAGAATATTTAGAGAGGACCTGTGTAACATTGATTCACCTAATTTTTGTCTAATTTTCTCCATCATTAGGATGGACTTATATTTATTATTGATCTGCTACGTGAGGCTTTAAGATAAACTAGAAATTTATTGTATTGCATTAAAAATGACAAATCACATGAATAAACTAAAAACTGAGAAGACTTAATATATGGAAAAAATAATATAAGTCTCTAAAAGTTTAATTTGGAAAAAAATAATAATTCAAGTAAAATGAAAGATTCTTTTTTTAATCCTTTTTCTATACTTTAATAAATCTAAGATCTTACAAGGGAAGACATTTTCCTCTACTAGTACAAATTTAAAACCAGCAATGATTCCTCAACCTATGCAAGTTTTAAATGTGTACTTCAATAAATCTTCCTTAAATATTAATAATAATGAATATATACCATGCTCTGGAGTCTTTTACTATTTTGGGGATTCCATTGCAATACTTTGGTCATGTACCTATTATTTCTCCCTCTTGCTATATGGCCTACTCACCTTCTTTTTCAATAACCTATATTATTGATGCTTGCTTGATACAACTTGTTACCCAACATACTACAGCATGCTTAGACCCCCTACAAATGGGCTACCAGCAACATTGAGTCTAATTGAGATCATGATTTTTTTAAAATAGATAACTATTTAGCATAACTGACAGAAGAATGATGTTAAAAATATATGTTTTGGCAATAGAGATATTCTAAGATCTTTGAAATTTCTGGGAAACCTTCCAAATACAATCCAGTCTCCTTTTCTACAATCAATTCTTGGACCAGTTCATTATTTTTTTATGATGTCTGTCCAAATTATATGTCATAATGAATCAATAATCAACAAAACATCTTCAGTGAAGAAAAGTAAACAGCTTTGGTGAATATAATGTATACTTATCTATTTTATGCTTTTGATTTAGACATATAAGTAGTATACAAGGACTTTCTCCATTGTTTCTTTCTAAAAGAGGGAATTGATTTAACATATCATTACATACCTGGGTAGGGCTCTACAACCAAATGTAGGAATTGAAATAGGCAAGAGAAACTCATCATCTGTTTCTCATTTTAAAACTCCTAGAACTCACAGAAATAACGCTGATTCAAACTGCAAGCATGGATGATCCTAATTTAATTAATAAAAAATGAGATCGCAAACAAATAGAGACCCCAACAAAAAAATTATAAGAAAATTTGAGAGTCACTTTTAGTTGTGACAGAAAGGTAAGGTAGGATGAGGTGGGTAGAAGAAAGGACAAAAAGACTATGTAAATCCCCCAAATTGGGAAACTAAAGGACTAGAGGGGAATTAGAGCTAATAATTCAGATTGGATGTGATGCAAAATTCTAGTACATCTAATCTCTCACCCAATAATTTAGTAGTGTGTTTGTTGTCTAATCTAAATGTATATAGATCATAGTCTTGGGATGGCCTGTTTTGAGTCATACAAATACTATAAATTTCTTGATAGTTATGGAGATAGTTTTTCTTCTCTTTTTCAACTATAGTTTTTTTCCTCAGTCATTTTTCTTTGTTACCCCATTTGTTTGTTTGTTTTTTTAGCAAAGATACTGGAATGGTTTGCCATTTCCCTCTCCAGATCATTTTACATATGAGGAAACTGAGGCAAACAGGATTATATGACTAGCTCAGGCTCACACAGTGTCTGAGGCCACATCTGGACGCAAAGGTGAGTCTTCCTGATTCCAAATCCAGCCCTTTATTCACTGCTCCATTTAGCTACCCCCTGTTTACTAGAAGACAGATCAAAACCTTTTTCACCCAGGCCCATGAGAACATACAGCACTAAAGCATAGAACAGGTGATCTCTGTTTTCTGATCAATGATTGTAATGCTATGTGGATCCATGTTTCTATCTTGGACCCTAAGATGCTATCCTACCTGTTTATATCTAGAATTTGCTTAAAACCCATTCCCTTCTATTTGGTCCAATTTTTTGGATATTACCTTAGATTATTTACTTAGAACCTGCTTCCTACCTTTATTATGATTCTTTCTCAGAATCCTCATATAATGACCACAGTGTTTATCATAAATTCATAAAATTAAGAGTGGGGAAAGGTCCTTGCCTAACTCCTTAGTCTAGTCTGACTATAACTCCCTCACTTTACAAATGAGGAAACTAAAACTTAGAGATACTAAATGGCTTTCTCAAGGTATCACAAGTAGTAATTGGTAAAACTGGGATATTGAACCCAGGTCCTCTGACTCAATTCATTGTTCTTTCCACTGTAATACACATTATCATATATCTCATTATATAAGCCATTTCCCTGGACCAAAGCTTCTGTTTTTGTAATTTAGTATCTTATGATTTAACACATCTACTTGCCTTTTTTAACTTCAACCCTTTACTTTTGTCATTCCCCACCTAACAACCACCTACTAGCACTACTGGCAAACACTTTTTTTTTTTTTAATTTTATTTGCATAACATATGTGTGGGTAATTCTTCAACAATAACCCTTACATAGCTTTCTGTTACAAATTTTTCCCCCAACTCCCCACCCCTCCCCTAGATGGCAGGATATCCACTACATGTTAATTATGTTAAAATATTGGCAAATTGAATATATGTATACATATTTCCAAACTTATCATTGTTGTGCAAGAAAAATCTTGTCTACACAAACGATATATCAGATAAAGGAAACACAATGTAAGCAAACATCAATCAAGGAGTATGAGAATGTTATGTTGTGGTCCACATTTCGCATCTCTCTCTCTGGGTGTATATGGCTTTCTTCAGTGAACAATTAAAGGTGGTTTGAAACATTTCATTGTTGAAGAGAGCCATGTCCATCAGAATTGATCATCATATAGTACTGTTGTTGCCGTGTATAATGATCTCCTGGTTCTGCTCATTTCACTCAGCATCAGTTCATGTAAGTCTCCCCAGGCCTCTCTGAAATCATCTTGCTGGTCATTTCTTACAGAACAATAATACTCCATAATATTCATATACCATAATTTATTCAGCCATTCTCCAATTGAAGGGCATCTATTCAATTTCCAGTTTCTAGCCACTACAAAAAGGGCTGCCACACTTTTTTTTTTAAGTTCTCAATACACTATGTAGCTAGAGACATGGAATTATTTACTTTCTTGACTAGACAGTAAAATTAAAAATACCTCTCTTGTCAAAGAGGGGTAATACCATCTCCTGAATCAGGGATTAAGCTTTTTGTGCCATGAATTTCTTTGCTAGGATGATGAAATATCTGGACTCTTCTCAGCATAATATTTTTAAAAGCATAAAATAAAATACAAAGGATTACAATGAAAACCAATTAGATTGGAATAAGTCACCAAAAATATTTTTGAAAATTTTTGTTTAAGAATCCCTGGCACAAGGTGAATTTAAAATATCTTGATATGTGGAAGGAATCATGTTTCTATAACAGGAAAAAAATTACACATAAAATAGCTGATGTTGAGTTCCTGCTAAGGAGTATGGAAGTATCCATGGGAAGACATGGTGGAACAGGTTGGCACTTATGCCTCCTAGTCCTTCTAGGACTCCACAAACCCACTGATACTTAAACCATTCCTGCTCCTTCATATGTGAATGGTACGTCCAAAAGAATTCTAGAATGTTTGATCAGGGATTTTTATCTTCTGGTAGAAAATGTAAGGACTTACAAGTGAGCAGAACAAGAACAACATTGTACACAGTAACTCAGGTCTTATAACTCCAATTTCAACCATTTTAGACTAAGGCAATGATACCATCTCATTTTCTTTTGACAAAAAGAGTAAAGGTTGGAATACAAGATGAGTGATTATTCAGCCTTTTGTCTTCATACCCAGAAGACTAACCCTGAGGCAGGGCAATGGCCAGTCCTAATCAGGGACCAGGAAAGGTTCAGAACCAGAATGATAACGATCACTCCCCCTCCAATTTGTCATTCTTAGCAGTTGCCAAAAGGATTTAGAGTCATGATCCTTTTCCTGTCCTCAAAATACCTTTTGATGGCCTGCTACTTGGCACTAGCAGTCATTTGAAAATATCCTTGAAGCTTTGAGCATTACAAGTACTCTGGAGGATCAAATATGAAACCCCTTAAGACCTCTTTCCCTGAGGCAAGAAACACCCACTTTCTATTTTTACTAGATCTGTTGAGTTCCATTAAACTGCTTTAAGAAATCATTCTGAAATATTATAATTAAAGACCAAATTTATCTTAGATGGGTCAGAACATAATGGATAAATCAACTATTTGGTAACTTAAAATATAAAGACAAGTGGGCTATATTGTTATGGCTCAGTTGTTTTTGTTGGGTCCTGTTGTTTGTGACCCCATTTGAGGTTTTCTTGGCAAAGAAGCTGTAGTGGTTTGCCATTTCCTTCTCCAGCGCATTTTACAAATGGAGAAACTGAGGCAAACAGGGTTGGGTAGGGTCACACAGCCAGAAAGTGTCGGAGGCTGCCTATGAATTTAGATTTTGCTGACTTTCTCCCCTTCCTCAAGACAGCAAGCAACCTGATATAGCTTAAACAAGTGCAATCCTTCTAAACATATTTTTATATTTATCATGCTGTACAAGAAAAATCAGATCAAAAGGGAAAAAAACATGAGAAAGAAAAAAATAAGCAAACAGACAACAATACACGTTGAAAATACTATGTTTTGATCCACATTCAGTATCCATAGTTTTCTCTCTGGATGCAGATGGCACTTTCCATCACAAATCTTTTGGAATAATCTTAAATCACCTCATTGTTGAAAAGAGTCAACTGATCATCACATAATCTTCTTGTTACTATGTACAATATTCTCTTAGTTCTGCTCACTTCACTCAGTAACAGTTCATATAAGTCTTTCCAAGCTTTTCTGAAAACAGCTGTTCATTTCTTACAGAACAATAATATTCCATTATATTCATACACCATAACTTAGTCATTCCCCAATTGATGGGCATCCTCTCAGTTTCCAGGAACTATGTATATTTGATCTTGATTTTTATAGATGAGGAATCTAAGGAGCAAGGAGGTGGCTTACCTGACAGCTAATAAAGTGTCATAAGTAAGATTTTAATCACGGTCTCTCTGACTCCTAATCCAGCATCCCAACTACTGCTCATGATAATCTTCTATTAGATAGTACCAATAGCATCTTCAGGAAGAATTAGATGCTAGGTCTATGTTAATTAAAATGCAATCAAGCCAATATCAATCACTGCAAAATATATAGCTGTCTTAATGAACATTCATGTACCATGAACATTCAGGTACCAAATTCATAAGAGCATCATTAGCTATAGTATCACATGCACCTTGAAAAAAATATTACCATGACTTTTTTCTATTTGGAACCATCTGTCATAGGAATAACTAACCATATGTGCCCATCCTTCATCTTTTACTTGACATTCTATCAATATTTATGAGTTTAGTGTTTCTATATTGCATGGTGATTGGATTTTTAGCTAATTAATGGTTTTTTTTATATTGTCCCTACACAGAGATTGAAGCTTCATGAGGAAAAAAGCCTGTCTCAAGCCAAGTCCATGAACATTTATTGGGCACTTACTGTATGCTAGACATTGTGCTAAGCCAGAGAGATAAAAGAATAATCCTTGCCCTTAAGGAAGTTACATTCAAATAAAGAAAAAAACAAAAAGGAGCTGAAAATGGGGAAGATGGGATGGGAAATGAGGTATGTACTTGGAGGCATAGTGATAAAGTCTGGAAAAAGAAGGATGGCTAGTCTGGGCTCTTCATCAAAATAGATATTCCAGGGAGAACTCACCAAAGGGAGAAGCAGGACATGAGGGTAAAGGGAAAAGATTAGTCATGGTAATGAAGTTTGGAGTTCAGTTTCTTGTCAACTCTACATCCTATAGCATCCAGTACTAAACCTATCTTTGAGATGAGTGTATTGTTCTTACTCATTCAGATTATCTTCTACAGTACAGTTATCCCTTCCACATTACAGGGGTACCTCCATGATCCGGAAAATATGCATAATGATCTTTACTTCAAACCATACTGTTATCACTCATTCAAACAACTCTAAGGTACCACCTCACATTTCTCAGAATGGCTAAGATAACAAGAAAAGATAATGATAAATGTTGGAGGGGATGTGAGAAAACTGGGATACTAATGTATTGTTAGTAGAGTTGTGAACTGATCCAACCATTCTGGAAAGCAATTTGGAATTATACCCAAAGGGCTATCAAACTGTGCATGCCCTTTGACCCAGCAGTGCCATTACTGGCTCTGCATCCCAAGGAAATCATAAAGAAGGGAAAAGAATCCACATGTGCAAAAATATTTGTAGCAGTTCTTTTTGTAATAACGAATTGGAAAGTGAGTAGATGCCCATCAACTGAGGAATGCCCAACCAAGTTATAGTTTATAAAGTTAAAGGAATATTATTGTTCTATAAAAAATGATGAACAAGATGATTTTAGAAAGGCCTTGAAAACTTTACACGAACTGATGCTGAGTGAAAGAAGCAGAATCAGGAATACATTGTATGCATTAACAGCAAAAATGTGCAATGAGAAACTATAAAAGAAAGATCTGGTTCTTCTCAGTGGTTCAGTGATCCAAAGCAATCCCAATAGACTTTGTACAGAAAATGCCATCTACATTCAGAAAAAGAACTAAGGAGACTGAATGTAAATCAACACAAGCTATGTTTACTTCTTTTTTCTGTTTTTTTTTAATCTCTCCCATGGTTTTTCCCATTTGCTCTGATTTTTCTCTCTCAGTATGTTAAAAATAAATAAATTTTTAAAAAAAGAATTGTGACCAACACCCCACCCCAAAACAAAACAACAAAACCCAGCAATGAAGCAGTCTTCTCATTGTGACTCATTCTGTTTTGAGACTGCTCTAATTAATCTGAAAAGTGTTACTTTTTGTAATGGCTTGAGTTGAGAAGACATTTACCTAACTACAATTTATTATCATTTCTGTGGCATGGCCACTCTGGATCCTAATTTTTTGTCCTAATGTTCAGTTATGTTATGACATGCATGAATCTATCTAGGATCCCAACTAGGATTTGGCTAACTCTTCTCAAAACTGCAGATTGGACTTGAAGCTGCTGGCCAGAGGTACATTCATTTATATTGGAGAGTAAACAAGCTCTTTAGGCATGTTTTTTGAATGCACCAATCATGAGTAAGTCAGATAAGAATGCATACAAGTTAGTACAATTTCTTTGTGCCTGGTGGTCACACCTTATACATTCAACAGTCATTCTAGATATTTCTGTCTTTATCCCTCCTTTTCCCTAATCTACCAAAACAAAGAATGGAAAAAAGGAGGGCCAAAGTCTAATCAGTTTGAATCACTTATTTTGAGCTAAAAGTTACTCCCTTATAACTTCTACTACTTGGTCCATTGGTCTTCTGGTTCAACCAAGAATAAGTTGGCTCTTTCTTTCAGAGTTTTGTTTTGTTTTATTTATTTATTTGTTTGTTTTGGGGGGGAATGAGGAGAGACAATAGATAGAAGATATCTTTTTAAAAAAAACTTCCAGTCTTGAGTTGCCTTGGGGCATCGAGAAGTTAGGTGATTTGCCCAGGATCATTCAAATAGTGTCAAAAGGCACTATCTAAAACCTATAGTTTCCTGATTCAAAGACTAGGCTTCTATCTATTATCAGGGGGATTTTTTTCCCCTGAGGCAATTGGGATTAAGTGACTTGCCCAAGGCCACACAGATAGGAAGTATTAAATGTCTGAGGGTCAAATTTGAACTCAGGTTCTCCTGACTTCAGGGCTGGTGCTCTATCTACTGTGCCACCTAGCTGCCCCTATCAGGGATTCTTAAAATGGAGTTCATTAACTTTTAAATAACAAATATTTTTGATAACTATACTTCAATATAATTTATTTTATTTTCAATCCTATATATTTTATTTTATCCATTTAAAAATAATATTCTGAGAAGGGATTCATAGGCTTTATCAGAGTGATAGTAGTGGTGGGGTTGGGTGATCCATGGCATACACAAAAAGGGCAAATTCATGTATTATGTCATACTTGCCTCTCTTCTACAATATATGCATTCAAATGTTTGAGAAAAAATTGAACTTTTTTCTCCTTTACTCTTCTCCAGATCTGATCTGATCAGCACAAAGTACAGTGAGATGGATCATTTGTATTGATCTGAACATTACTGCTGGTAAAAGCACTAAACTTGGAATCAGGAAGACCTGAGTTCAAATCTTGCTTTTAATACATAGTAGTTTTCTCACAATCTCTTTCAGCCTCAATTTCTTTACCTGTAAAATGGAGATAATAACAGAACTTATTTCTTGAATTTGTGGCTTATGAGCTAGGTCATCATAATTAAGTACTCTGTAAATTGTAATTTAAGTATCATGCCCAGATACCTGTGAGTGAGGCCAGGTGAAATTTTCTCAAAAAAGTCTATGAGGTAAAGTAGATCAGACCTTAGGCCTAAGTCACGTGATTCCTATTCCCAGAGGTCTGCAGGTTACAGGAAGTCACATGATCTCAAGATCTAGAGGTCTCTAAAGGTTGAACCCTAGGTCAGCTTCAGGAAGTGACAGGAAGTGATGTGACCCACAGGAAGCAGACAACATTGGTGACCATTGGTCAATAAAGGTTACTTCCTTTTTAGTCCATCCAGTGAAAATTCTTGGATCTTTACTATTTAACCAGCTTTACTATTTCCTGCTTATTGGGTTGAGCACATGTTGGGAGCTGAGATGTCTCCCTGGTATACTTGGACCGATCCCTACAGGGATTAAATAAATGCTTTCTCTTTCTACCTGAAGATGTCTCTGATTAGTTAATTTAGGGAAGGGGGTCTAGCACCCGTCCCACATACCTAGTCCTAAAGTTAAAATGCAAAGCTCTTATTGGTATTTCACCATTTATTAGTTTATTTCATTATTAAGATTTTTATTGAACATAATATAAACATATATACATAAAGCATATACGTATGGTACGTGACAATCTTAAAATGTTATATAAATGCCATTATTAATATTAACAAAATGTAAAATGATACTAGCTTTTATTTCCCAGCCTTGTCAGACATTTGGCTCATATGGAACTAGTCCACTGAAAAGTTGGGTCTTTTTCACATGAATCTTTTATTAAGCCAGGCAGGCCTCCCCCATCCTGTCCTAATGTAGTCATTTTCTTTTTAGACTAAGCATAGGACTTTATTGCCTCTCCCTATTAAATTTCATATGCTAGATTCAGATCATCATTTGGCCCAACCTGTCAAAATCTTTTTGAATCCTGATTCTGTCATCGAGGGCATCAGCTCTCTCCTAGCTTCATGTTATCCAAAAATGTGATAAGCTCACATGCCATTTATGTTACACAGCTAGAACACAGTTGTTGGCAGCAGATTGGACTTAGTGGGACTAGCCTGCTGCATATGAGAGGAGATATGAGAGCTCTTTTACCCTGTGTACAAAGAATAATAAGTTGCCAGTAGTCATCCTAGCCTTTAAGGGAAGTATTTCACTCATGACATCTTTTAGAAATCCTAACTAGGGCTTGAAACTAGGGCTTCCCACTAAACTATGTGATATAATAAAGTTCGTGTGGCTTCCCAAGATGTCTCACCCACAATGTGGGAGAAGCTTATAAAGAGCCAGAATTATGTTCAATAAAAATCTAATAATGAAATAAACCAATAAATGGTGAAATACCAGTAAGAGCTTTGCATTTTAACCTTAGTGCTAGGTGTCTGGGCATGATACTTAAACTATTTAAATTACAGCTTATAAAGTGCTTAATCATGATGGCCTAGCT
Organism: Myrmecobius fasciatus; assembly: GCA_023553655.1. Taxonomy (NCBI): domain Eukaryota; kingdom Metazoa; phylum Chordata; class Mammalia; order Dasyuromorphia; family Myrmecobiidae; genus Myrmecobius; species Myrmecobius fasciatus. The sequence goes on along the minus strand of JAJPUD010000196.1, from coordinate 501,657 downwards.
CATAAGACTGCCATCAGGAATATTACTAATGAGTAATAATGACACATTTATATAACATTACATATTTTGCAAAGCACTCATAACAATCTTGTGAATTGGTAGTATAAATATTACTAATCTAACTTTATAAATGTGACAATGGAGGATCAGAAAGGTTAATCAGAATACCCAATATCACATAGTCTACCTCCTAGTCCTTCGATAAAACATTGTGTTAAAGCACCATGATATAATTATTTCATTAGCATTGACTGCTATGCTCTACATGAGAACATTTTACCATAATAAATCCAAATCTGAGAGGCAACATGATAAAGGGGATAGAGGGCTGGTCTTGGAGCCAAGAATTAGTGGGCATAAGTTCTTTCTCTGATCACTTACTCTTTGTGGACCTCAGGTAACTTAACTCTCTAAACTTATAAATTAGAGAGGGATTCTTGATGTAGTTGCTGATATATATCAATTCAGGGAGTTTCCACTAGGAGTTTTCTATAGGAAAGTAACTATGTTACACAGAGAAGGGGGGGCAGGGAAGAGTTGTCCACACGCCCCTCCCCCCCATTCTCCTGTCTCTGATATTGGCATCAAGGAATGTTGTAGATATACATAATTTAAAAATATAATGTAAACATAAAACCTTTATATCTATCTACATATAAATATAAGATATGTGATATAAATATGACATAAAATATAAATATTATCTAATTTGTAAATATATATTTATTATATAATTTAAATGTAATGTCATTAGAAAAGGAGAGTGCTAGCAGTTGGAGGGTCTAAGAAAAGTCTTCATGTTAAAAGTGTTACATTGGAATTGGATACTAAAGAAAAAAAAAAAAAAAACATATCCTATGATATGAAGTTGACAAGGGAAGACATTCCAGGTAAAGAGAAAGCTGGTATAAGAGTATGGAGATGGAAGGTCGAAACCTATATGAGAAGAATGGAGGGAAGACCCCTTTGACTCATTCATGGATTTTTAAAGGGGAATAATGTATACCAAGAATGCAAATATAGTTTTGGATCAAGTTGTAAGGACTTTGGAAGTTAAACAAAAGAATTTGGATTGTACCCCAGAGGCAAGAGGTCAAGAGGCAACTTGTGATATGATGGCTATTGAGATCCGGGACTCAGGGAAAATCTGAATTCAAATCTTAATTCAGGCACTTCCTGGTTGAATGACTTGGCAAGTCACAAATTTCTCTTTTCCTCAATTGTAAATTGGGCATAATAATAGCACTTACTCCACCTAAGATTGTTATTAGGATCAAATGAAACAATAATATTTGAAAGAAGGAAAAGAAGGAGGGAAAGAAGAAAGGGAGAAAGGAAGCAAAGAAGGGAGACAACACAGTGCCTGGCACATAGGAGACACCATATAAGTAGTTATTACTTCCCTTCCTCTTTTACAGGAACTTAGACAGAGAATAGCATGGTCTGATCATACTGAACGAAAATCACCATGGCAGTTTTATGGAAGATGAACTAGGATGGGAAAAGATGACCCAGGAAAACTAATTAGAAAGCTATTGTGATATTCTAAGGAAGCATCAATGATGGCCTGAACTAAAGTGGGTGGTCATTTCAGTAGAGAGAAGGGCATCAGCTACAAGAAATCTCATAGAGCTAGAAATGATAAGATTTGTCGGTTAGTTTGGATATAAGGTGAGGAAGGTCAAGAAGTCAAAAATAACAAAGGGCATAAACCTGGGATCCTGAAAGAATGATGCTGCTTTTGATGGAAAGTTTGACAGAAAGTAAAGTTTAAAAAAGGGATGAATTTTAGGGAAAGACAATGACTTGTTTCTGAAAACCCTTTGGCAGCAGGTATAATTTATTTGTGTGTGTGTGTGTGTGTGTGTGTGTGTGTGTGTGTGTGTGTGTGTGTAAAAGGGATATAATTATATATTCAGTGCTAGAGAACATGGTTAAGGTTGTAGTGTCATCTGGAAAAAGCCAGGTCTTAGCAATATGAGAAAAGGAGGTTCAGAATTAAGGAAAAGTTATTCAAATTCCAGAAGGCACAGTTGAAGGGATGGGCAAGATTGGAGTAATGAGATGAAATAAGTTTAAGAGGGATGATGGTGAGAAGTATGAATTGGGGAGAGTTGGTGCTTAGGTAGTTAGTGATTAAATTATATAGAGATATGGAAAGTAGTAGGGATAGGAATTGTCCATTTCTGGGGCAAGAGAGGGTAGCAGATGAAATTCAATTGTCATAATTTGGAGGAGTTGGTGTAGCAAGGCAAATGTCAGAGACACTGGCCCTAGCTATTTATCCTGTTCCTCCAGAATGATTCCAAATCCCTATTTTACAAATGGAGAAGCAAACCGGGAGGAGCTATGTGATTTTCCAGATATTGTTGTTCAGTGTGTTCAACTCTTATGTGACTCCATTTGGTTTTCTTGGCAAAGATCCTGGAATGATTTGCCATTTCTTTCTCCAGCTTGTTTTACAGGTGAAGAGACTGAGACAAACAGAGTTAAGTGACTTGCCCAGGGTCACATAGCCAGAAAGTGTCTGAAGCCAGATTTGAACTCAAGCAGAGGTTTCTAGGCCCAGTGCTCCCTCCATTGCACCACCTAGATGCCCTAACCCAGGTATGGTACCTGAACCCAGGTCCTCCGAGTCTCAAAGCTAGTGCCAATTCCATGACACCACATTGCCTACTTGTACAATCATAGACTGTTATATGAAGGGATGTTATAGTTTATGTGAATCAGTCTATCTTCCAGATAAGGAAACAGACCCAGAGGAGTTAAATGGTTATTACAAAGTGATTAACACATCAGTTATTGGCAGAGCCCTGGTCTTCTGACTTCCTGTCCATTCATTTTTTCACTCTACCACATGGTCTCTTTCCTAATATCCCCTAAATTGTTCCATATGGATCTTTTGTCCATAAATCATTTAAATGTTTCTTGGCTTAAGTTAAACCTTGTAACATTGGAATATCAATGCTGTAAATTAAAATTTCTGTCTATCAGGCCTTAAGATGTGACAATCAGATACTAGTTTTCATCTGTTTACAAACATGCCAGGTGGCTTTGAAAGAGTTAACTGAACACTGGATTCATTTAAATGTTCTCATGAAGAAGATGCATAAAATCTTCTGCACTGGAACAAAGGACACATAATATCTGACAGGCTACATAATCAATTTGTCAAGTCTCTCAGCCTAAAATGATTTCTAAGAATATTCTGGCAGAAACACAAAGCAAAGTCTACAGTGTGGAAAGGTGATGTACTTCTTTGGGTGATACATCTGTTCCTTTCTGGAAGTGGAAATATTTGGAAGGGATGCCTTTGCAAGATCTAACATATTAAAAATCTGGGTCTAGAATAGGCAGCTGCTTTTAGAAATGTTTTCCTTAGCATGGAACTGGCACACAGTAGGTTCTTAATAAATGCTTGTTGACTTGACCTATTTTCTCAACTATAAATGAAAGAATTGCTCTAGATGGCCAAAATTGAGCTTTGGATTTCTGATTCTAAATGTTCATAATTAGTTTGATTCTTTCTTTCATATGTTGAGAGAAGAAGAACCATAGCTACTAATAGTGCAAGTCTTGTGGTAACTATTATGTTGTTATTGTTTAGTCATTCAAATCATGTTTGACTCTTTGTGACCCTATTTTTTTTTAAAGACATACTGGAGTGATTTGCCATTTCATTCTCCAGCTCACTTTTGCAGATAAAGAAACAGGATGAATTGATTTGCTAAGGGTGACACAGCTAATAAGTGTCTGAGATCATTTGAATTCAGGAAGATTAGCATTCCTGACTCCAGAACCAGCACTATCTACTGCAACAACAACAACTCTGGAAGGTAGAGGTTATTGTTATTATTATTCCCATCTCACAGATGAGCAAACTAAGGCAAACTGAGGTAAAGAGACTTGCCTATAATCACACAACTAGAAAGTGTCTGAGGCTGAATATGATCTCAGGCTTCCTGATTCTAGGCCCAGACTGCTATCCCATCTCATCATCCAGTTACCCCTAGCTTACCTGAAATCACCATTGAAGGGGTGATTATACACAAAATTATACGAATATCCAAGTATCTTCGCATTTTCCACTTTGATGCTCAGAAAAGCTCACCCATCAATTCAGTAAAAACAAAAACATTTAACTTTCCCTCTCTCAGGCACACATTTCTCCCAAAGCTTGAGTTATGAAAAAAGAAATGAAAATACTTTTGCCTATTCACACAACTGTGATCCTGCCCAGCCTCTATCTGCAGACACCTATCTGTGAATTTTCACAGAAAATGAAGGAAGAAAGAAGAGCAAGGGGGAAAAGCGAAGGTGGTGGAAAGCTCAAAGCAATTTGTATGTGCTTAGAAAGGAGAGGGAGTGGAACAGAGTCAAGATAAGATGCAGAACACAATGTTCTCTCAATCCTCCCCCATCTCAAACAATAGCTGCTTCACATATTCCAGGTAGAACTTGCAATGACTGAGTAAAAAAAGCACTTTGAAAACAGCTATACATCCCTGTGCTTCTCTGAGTGGCCTATCAAAGTCTTACTGGCGTGTAGGCTAAGAGCTTTGGTTGCTATAAACACACTGGCCCTACCGTGTTTGTTACTGTGATAAAGTCACTATACCAACCAAACAGTTACTCAAGACCAAACAAAAGGATTTTCCATAAAGGAAAAAGGCCAAAAACAAATAAGGGTCAGAACCAGACCAAATTACTTTCCCTCGATTGTGTTTTCCACTAGAATAAAGAAAGGAAAAAAATGCAGCAGGGATGTAGTGGATGGAGAGCTGGCCCAAGTTAAGAACTCTGTGTTGACAACTAGGTGGTACAGTGGATAGAGCACTGGACGTATGGTCTCAAACACTTACTAGCCATGTGGCCCTCCACAAATTACTTGACTTTATTGCCTCCAAAAAAAAAAAAAAAAGAAAAGAAAAGAAAAGGAAAAAAAAATGAGCTGGACTCAAGTTTGACTCATGCATATTAGCTGAGAGCTGCTGTGCTAGTTGCAGCTTATTTCTTGTTCAATCATTTTCAGGTAGGTCCAACTCTTTGTGACCCTATCATCACTATTTGGGGTTTTTCTTCACAAAGATACTAGATTGGTTACCTTTTCCTTCTTCAGTTCATTTCATAATTGAGGAAACAATGATTTGCCTAGAGTCACACAGCTAGGAAGTGTCTGAGGTCAATTGGAACTCAGGTTCTCCTGACTCCATCTATCTACTGCTGCCCTGGCCAAAATTTGGGAACCTCTCTCTATAATCATTAATCCTAATCCATCATCTCTAGACCACTAAACCTGCCTTTACCATGAATGAGACACAAATCCTTAGAATGTCAAGATTTGCACAGTAAATTCACTAAAATAAGAGGGGAATGTGTTATTCTGAAGATACAATTAAAGGGTAGGAGGTGGGTGGAGAAACTTATATATTCCTCTTTTAATATGTCATCCTACCCTGAAAATGTAATACAATTATTGTCCCTTCTCATTCTCCTTTGAATAGAGCAAAAGTTCTAAAATTATCAAAGTACAATGAATCTTTTATTCAGGGGTTAATTATTCAGTTTGTAGATTATCAAAGTGCCTCCAAAAAAATTCAGGGCCTAGTTCCCTGCCCTATATCACCTTTACATAATACACCAAAAAGGTTTTAAGGTAAGTGGAATCTGTCCATTTTCTGGGAGGGAAAAAGTTGATAAAGAGGCAGCTGAAATGAAGGGGTAAACCTAAGCTTCCTGGATGAATTATCTGGATTCAGATCTCTGGCAATGAACTATTTGTCTATGGGAAAATCTGTGTAAATATACACATACACTCTCTCTCACACACACACATATGCCTGTGCATTAACTACAGAATTACTATCAATATGACATACCTACTTGTGAAAATAGGAGTGTTTGGAAAATCAATTATAAGTCAGCAAAGGATCACTCTGAATCATCAAGCAGGACCACCTGTCAAATGTTACTCTGAGATTGCAAATTAAACTTTTAATTAAATTCAAACTCAAGTATTCTTTGCATAGGTTAAACCTTTATGGACAAAAATAGAATACCCTCAATTGATTCAATGAGCATCAATTGCAACTACAATATACAAAAACTAAATGAGAGGATGTATGGTTTACAAGTGCCTGGCCATTTGACTTTTCTTTATTAGATTTTTTTTTTATTCTGCTAGACCATGCAAAGTACCATAACAAATTTTTACTCATGCATATGCTAACCTAGAAAGGACCCTCATCACCTCTTACCCGGGTCAGTGCAATCATTTCTTAATTGATCACTGGGTTTCCACATTCTTTCTGGCTGCCTGGGTTCAGGTGGTCTCCCAATACTTGCAAGGCATTTCCTTCTAACCTCCACCTCTCAAAATCCCAAATTTCCCTAAAAATTCAATTTAATGGCCACTTCCTATGAGGGTCTTTTTTGATTCTCAGCTTTTAGTGCTTTCTCCCTTCTGAATTTATCAAAAAATACTAATCATTTGCCACTGACATCTCCTCACACATGTTCAATAAAAATATGTCCAAAGGAACATAGGCACATGTACACCCACACCCACATCCACATACAACTACACCCCTCCACACATACCCTTAATAGAAGCTGGCAATTCTGAAGAATTCCGTCAGGACAAATTGTAATAAAAACCAAAGTTCCTTTCACTTACCGGGTATCATAAAATGCCAGCATTAGAAACAAGGCCAAATCTTGAATCATGCTACAAAGATCTGTTTACATATCCTCTGCAATTCCACTTGGAGGATTGCAAACGACCTGCCCAGCACAGGTAAACCAATCTCACCTACAGTACTTCTTGGTAATACCAGTAATAACAACACAAACTAGACAATCTAAGACAAAAACCCTGATATTTTCTTTCTGATATTACCAGCATTAGTTTTACTGAAAATGAAGAACAGCACAGTCTTTCCACCACTCATTTGTAACAAGGCTTTGTAGAATGAACTATTTCAGGCAAAATGAGCAATTACTTCCTTTTCTTCCTCTTGGAACAAATATGAAAAGTCTCAAAATTCTCAGCTTAGGAATGGAAAAAAAAAAAAAAAAGAGAAAACCAAAAAAAAAGAGGTAACCATTTTTACCAAATTAAAAAAATCCCTAGTACCCAGTGATCACTGTCAGGAAAAATGAAATATAACAAGGGTTTTTAACCTGGAATATGTGAACTTAAAAAAAAATTGATACTATTTCAAATTTATTTGCATTTCAATATAATTGGTTTCCTTTATAATCCTACATATTTTATTTTATGCTTTTAAGAATGGCTTCATCTCTTGTCACTGATAAAATGCTGAACAGCAAAAGTTCAAAGTTAAAAAGCTGCAGAATTGTACAATAGGCCTCTCTCCATTTGAAAACTAATGCATTATTCAGTATTTTTAGATCTGGTTGTTCAATCATTCCCAAATCTACCTAGGACTACCATTCTGCCTATTGGTCTCTGCCTTGTCCATGAGAATGCTGTAACAACAATCATCATGACATGGAAGTGGCTCTGGACTTTGAACGGCTTTCCTAGGGGAATACAAAGTTCCCCTTTATAGGAACTTATATAGGAACTTCTAGGGCAGTTTCTACAGCAGATTTGTGTACTTTCTGAGGACCAGCCTAAGTCCAGAGCAGCTCATCATAAAGTAGACTATCCAGTGGATGATAAATTTTTTGACTATGAAAATTCACAAAACAAAGAAAAATAAAAATGGAACACAGTTCTATATAATTCCTGTCCCCTTCTGCAAAGAATCACAGTGTTTAGATGACATATAAACAGTAACTTACCTATTACTACCCTAGATATGAAATCAATGTCCCAGTAATCAAAAAACAAATATACTATTGGAAGAGAAAATGAATCATTTCATTCTTAACATCCTCATTATAAATAAAATAAAAAGTCAGAAGACAGTAGTTGTTAAATGCTAAGATGACTCTCAGATTCTCCATGGAAAGTTCAAATAGAAAATTTGGTGAAATTGGTTTTTACTAAAAATACAAAAACAATTTTAAAAAATCATTTTCATGGGTCATTTGACTACTTTGTTCTACAGCTTATGATAAGCATTTGCTAACAAAACAAAAACAAAGCCCCAAATAAACAATCTGAGTGCCTATACATATCTATGTATGTATATATATATATATTATGTTTATATACATATGTTACAAGGAAAAGGTAAAATAATTAAATAATTAAATCAATACATACTTTAGCATTGGGTAACCTTAATATAAAGACAAGCAATAATTATGTTGGAAAATATCTGAATTAAAACAAATATAGGCACCGGACATCCATGTTATATAATTTTGAAAGCATTAAGGGACCAACTCTGAAGTTTTTTGAAAGAAGACAACATTTTGGACAATATTTTGAACTTTACTGACTATCAAAAAAGTGACCAAGAGAATATTAAAAATCCCTGCTTAACATGCCTCTCTTCCATCTCTACCAAATTGTTATAAGAAAGATCTACACATGTATCAAGGGCAACTTTGATTAATTAAAAAAATGGAAAATCCAAGGTTTTTACAAATTTTTAATTTATACCAGACCATTTCACACAAGATCATATCTTTGGATGTAGAAGAAACTAGAGAGATAATCTTGTCTAATCCTTACAGTTTTTTCTAAGGATGAAAATTAGGCCCCAAGATGTGATTTGACTAAAGTCATACATGTTAGAAAATGGTAGAACCTCAAGTCCTCTCAGTCCAGATTGTTTTTGCTCTGTACCACCTGCCTTTCAAGAGTTATTTAATTAACTGAATTAAATACAATATTCCACTTTGTTTATTCTTTTTTTGTAGACCATAAAAAGCATTTAATTCATTTAAACAAAATACCAACAAAGCATAGAGCAACAACCCTGAAGTCAGGAGGACCTGAGTTCAAATCTGATCTCAGACACTTAACATTCCCTATCTGTGTGACCCTGGGCAAGTCACTTTACCTCAATTGCCTCAGCAAAAAAAGCAAAAAAAAAAAAAAAATACCAACAGTTTAATAAAGTACTTCCCATACATATGTCAAATTTTCTTAAAATTCAAAAATTCTTAAAATTGTGAAAACAATGTGAGAATTACAGAGATAGCTTTAAAAATGGAGATTCCCAGTGTAGAATCCAAATTCACCTGTTTTCAGATAACATTGTGCTGATTGTTTCTAGCCCTAGAACCTTGCAGAGCACCCTAAAGGAGATCAGTAATTGGGAAAAGGAGTTTAATATAATCACCCACACAGAAAAATCAAATAGATGGCTAATTCCTGTTGTCCAGACTATGCTGGGCATTTGAATGGACAATTAATAGAGCAGCACATATATTTTGTACAAACATGGCATATGGACCCACAACTGAATGGGAAGAAAATAGGCTGAATTACTCTTTAGAAAAATGTGCAGTGCTTTTATAAAAACTTCAGCTTTTAAATAATATTCTTCCAGTGATGGTGGGTGGTTGTAAGTCAGAATAATCACAGTATCTGAATAAAATTTCAGGGCATCCAAAGCAATGGTGTCAAACTGAAAAGGATCCCAATGGGCTGCATGTTGAATTGGAAAACCATATATTAATATCATCTATTTTACTGTATTTTGTATTTATTTTGTTAGATATTTACCAGTTACATTTTAATCTGGTTCAGTCAGCACTAAGAATTTGACATGTTCATTCAATAAAGAAAATGAAAGGGTACAAAGTGGGTGTTATCAGTCTGTAAAACATTATCAATCATTCAATAAATATTTATTATGTGCCAGGCACTGTACTAAGCACTGGAAATGCAAAAAAAAGGCAAAAGGCAATCACTGAAGTCAAGGAGCTTATAATTTAATCTT
>JAJPUD010000196.1:401953-491781 GCA_023553655.1 Myrmecobius fasciatus | reverse complement strand
CTCAGTGTGCAGGCAGAATCCTTCAGGATGTGGGAGTACATGCATAATTATTACACAGGATGAGATGACATAGGTAGATTTTCCTGAAAATAGTTAATAGATGTCTTGTTAGGATATAGAGGAACTTCCCCACTGACATTGCTACAGACCTTAGCCATTAATCCAGTATAAAAAGAAATAAGAATCACCTTTAGACAAATATTCATGATGCTGGTCCAGGATCCTGCAGAAATCCTGAAATAGACAAGCCAATGTAAGTGGAAAGCAGAGCACATGGCAATCCTAGGGGGCTCAGGTTGGGATTCATAAACTATTACTTACACAGAGTCTGTCAAAGGGAGAAAGGCTATAAGCTAAAACTAGGTGTTTCCAATGATCTTAGCAGGAGCCCAATATGAAAAAAACCTCTGAAGGCAGCAAAATGAGGATAAAGAACCCAGGCAGAGCCTGGAGGGAGCGCCTCAGCCTTATAGCAAGAGAGAGCCCCTAAATAAAGCACAACATCAGGGTCAAGATCTAATATTGATCATCATAGTCAGATGAGAGAGGTCTTATTCACATTATTCTAAGCATGGACTAATATAACATCTATTCATCCCCCTGATACTCCCTGAATCTAAATACTGAGGATGCTGAGATAAGCAAGAAAAACTGAATAACATGATAAAATACCTTACTCTGATGAAAGTTTAGGAAGTCTGACTTAAGGAAACTGGAAACAACATGACAAATTCAGATAAACTCGCGAAGACAAAAATATTTTGAACATATTGATTATAGGGAAATCTGGAAAAAAGGAAACAAGAGATACAAAATGGAAAGTGAGAGAGAAAAAAATAATAAAAAGAATTCATACATTTAAATGGACAATAGAAAATTTCATTCAAGAAACTAATGACCTAAAAATTAAAGTGAACCAAGCATAAAACAACCATCATTCTTATCAATGACAACATAAAATGTTAAAAGCAAAGTCAAAAGACTAATGAAAATAAAAGAAAATATAAGATATCTAACTTTTTTTTTAGGTTATACATGTACATTCTTATTTTTTTTTAACATATTTCCATGAGTCATGTTGGAAGAGAAAAATCAGAACAAGAAGGAAAAACTATAAGAAAAAAAAAGGTAAATATAGAATGCATTGATCCACATTCAGTTTCCATAGTTTTCCCTTTTTGGATAGCATTTTCCATTCAAATTTTATTGAGATTGCCGTGGATTTCTGAATTTCTGAGAACTAGGCCTATTATAGATGATCATCACATAAATCTTCCGTTGCTGTGTACAATGTTTTCTTGTTCTGCTCGCTTCTGTCAGCATCAGTTCATGGAAATCTTTCCAGGCTTTTCTAAAATCAGCCTGTTCATTTAATAGAATAATCATATTCCATTACGTTCATATGCTTATATGAAAGTAGGTGAACAGAGCCCATCTTTAACATAAAGTTCAAAGTGAAGAAATAGGCTGGGAAAATGAGCAAACAACAAAACCAAAGAATTTGGCAATATAAAGCTATCATGGTGACAGGGAAGAGCAAGACACAAACTCAGATGAAAATCATGTGAAAACAGCTACAAATAAAGTCTCAAAGAAAAATGCTAATTGGGGCCAAGGCCAGCAATAATTATTAAACAAGTTAAAGAAAGAGATGAGTAATAGAGGAAGAATTGGAAAAAGAAATGAGGGTAATGTAAGATAATTACAAAAAGAGAATTAAGTACTTGGTTTCAAAAAAAGGTATTAAAAATAATGAAGAAAAGAACACATTAAAAAAACAGAATTGACTTAATAGTAAAAGAGGCACAAAAGTTCATTGCAGAAAAGAACTTCTTAAAAACAGAATTACCCCAATGGAAGAAGAGGTTCAAAATCTTACTGAAGAAAATAATTTCCTAAAAATTAGAATTGGACAAGTTGAAGCTAATTATTGCATAAAATCTGGGGGCAGAGAGGACAATAAAACAAAGTCAAAAGAATGAAAAAAATAGAAAATGGAGGATATTTCACTGGAAAACAACTTGGTAAATAGATCGAAAAGAGATAATTTAACAATTACTGGACTGCCCGAAAGCTATGATTAAAAAAAAAAGTCTGGCCATCATATTTTAAAAAAATCAGTAAGGAAAATTATTTTGATATCTTATATGTGGAGGATAAAATAAAAATCGAAAGAATCCACTGATCACCTCCTGAAAAATATCAAAATGAAAACCCCCAGAAATATTATAGCCAAATTCCAGAGCTTCCAGCTCAAAGGGAAAATACTCCAAAATAGCCAGAAAGAAACAATTCAAATATTGTGTAGCCATAGTCAGGATCAGACAAGATTAAGCAGTTTGCATTTAAAGGAACAGAGGGTTTGGAATATGATATAACAGAAGGCAAGGGAAATAGGATTACATTTTAAAATAATCTATCTAGCAAAAATTAACATAATCCTTCAGAAGGAATATAAATATTTAATAACATAGAAGCCTTTCAAGCATTCCTGATGAAAAGAATAGAAAACTGAATAGAAAGTTTGACATTCTATCAGAAGACTCAAAAAACATAAAAAAGATAAATATGTAAGATAACTCTGAAATATCATTTCACACCTCTAAAATAAATGTTGGAGAGGATATGGGAAAACTGGGACACTAATAGTGGTGAAGTTGTGAACTGAGCCAACCATTCTAGAGAGCAAATTGGAACTAAGCTCTAAGGGCTATAAAACTGCATACTCTTTGGTCCAGCAATGTCTCTCTTAGGTCTATGTCCCAAAGAGATCATAAAAAGGAAAAGAACCCACACATGCAAAAATCTTTGTAGCAGTCCTTTTTATAGTGACAAGGAACTAGAGACTGAGTGCATGCCCATCAGTTGGAGAATAGCTGAATAAGTTATGGGATATGAATGTAATGGAATATTATTGTTCTATAAGAAATAATGAGCAGGCTAATTTCAGAAAAACTTGGAAAGATTGACATGAGCTGATGCTAAGTGAGGTAAATATAACCAAGAGAACATTGAAAACAGCAACAACAAGATTATGTGATGATCAGCTGTGATGGACTTGGCTCTTTTCAATAATGAAGTGAATCAATTTCAATAAGACTTATGATGGAGAGAGCCTTCTGCATCCAAAAAAGCACTATGGAGACTGAATATGGATCAGCATAATATTTTAACTTTTTGTTATTGTTGTTGGTTTGCTTGGTTTTTTTCTTTGTCATTTTCCCTGCTTTTGATCTAATTTTTCTTGCGCAGCTTGATAAATGTGGAAATGTTTATTTTTATTTATTTATTATTATTAAAACTATTTATTTGCAAAACATATACATAGGTAATTTTTCAACATTGACCCTTGCAAAGCTATCAGTTGTAAATTTTTCCCTCCTTCCTCCCACCCTCTCCCCTAGATGGCAGGAAGTCTAATACATGTTAATTATGTTAAAATATTTGACAAATCGAATATGTGTATACATATTTATACAGTTATCTTGCTGTACAAGAAAAAAAATACCTGAGAAGAACATAATGCAAGCAAACATCAATAGAGAGTGTGAAAATGCTATGTTGTGTTGTGGAAATATGTTTAAAAGAATTTCACATGTTTAGTCTATATTGGATTACTTGCTGTCTAATGGAGAGGAGAGGGAAAGAAAGGGAGAAAAGTTGGAACATAAGGTTTTACAAGGGTGAATGTTGAAACCTATCTTTGTATGTATTTTGAAAAATAAAAAGCTATTATTATTTTTAAAAAGAAAATATGAAAAAGAAATCATAAGGGACTTAATAAAGTTAAATTGCTTACATTCCTATATATGAATATGACACATATAACTCCTAAGAACTTTATCATTATTGGGGCAGTTCAAAGGAATTTACATAGACAAGGACATGAATACTGGAATGATCTCCAAAATAAAAATGAAGGGGTGAGAAAGAGGAATTCACTGGGGAAAAAAGGAAGGGAGAAGTAGAATGGGGAAACTTTTTTCACATTAAAGAGGCATGCAAGGAAGACGTTTACAATGGAGGGAAAAATACAAGCAATTTTTGAACCACACTCTCATTGGAATTGATTTTGAAAAAAGGAAATTACAAACACACAGACACACAAATAGAAGGACTGAGGACTAATAAAAGGGAAGAAAGATTGGGGGAGGCAAGGGTGAGAAGCAAAATAGATTTTCAAGTGGTATAGAATAAAAAGAGAAGAAGAAACAGAAAAAAAAGAGTTGGAGGGGAAAAACCCATAGTAATCATAACTGGAAATATGAATAAGTTGACCCCCCAAAAGGAAGCAAGTAGCAGAATGAATTATAAACCAGAATCCAACAATATGTTGTTTATGAGACAGAAAGAGATAGAAACAGAAAGAGTTAAATGAAGTTACAGGATTAAATGAAGATCTAGAGCAGAATCTAAAATGCTTTAGCAAAACTAACAAAAGGCAGGGGAAGCCATTATGATCTCAGAAAAAGCAAAAGTAAAAATAGGTCTAAGAGAGATAATTCCATTTTACTAAAAAAAATACCATAGAAAATAAAGATAAAAATTTTTTCACCCAAATTTCTCTGAAAAAAATGCTTCATTTTTCATAGGTATGCTGAATATAGAACTGAGTAGAATTTATCAAAATAAGAGCTATTCCTTAATTGATAAATGGTCATAGGATATAAAACAGGCAGTCTCCAGAGGAAATCAAAGCTATTAGTCATTTGAAAAAAATGCTTTAAATCATTATTGATTAGAGAAGTGCAAACTAAAACAACTCTGAGATACCACCTCACACATATGAATGACAAATGTTGGAAGGAATCAGAAAAATAGGTACAATAACAAACTGTTAGTGGAGTAGGTCCAATAATTCTGGATAATAATTTGGAATCAGGTGCAAAGGGCTCTAAAACTATGTATTCCCTTTGACCCAGAAATATTGCTAATACTAACTCTGTAACCCAAAGAGATCAAATTAAAAGGAAAATTATTTGTACAAAAATATTTTTAACTACTGTTTGTGGTGGCAAAGAACTGGAAATTGGAGTGATGTTCAACACTTGGGAAATGGCTAAACAAACTTTGGTCTATGATCATGATGAAGTACTGATGTAATAGTACTCTGTGTCCCCCTGATCTTTGGGGGGGGTTGGGCCTGGATTGAAAAAACCCTGAATCTCAACTCTTCAGGGTCTCTGGGAAAATTCCTAAAATGATCCCCATACTCCTACCTGGTTCCCACAGGAAACTCCTACCTCCAATTAATCTGGGAATCACCACCCTTTATTGATTTGGAAATTAGTCCCTCAAATCACTCCCTAGTTCCAAATCATAGAAAGCTAAATAAAATGAAAACTCTGTACCCCAATCTTTGCTATCTTCCTAATCAGGAAGGGGCCCACTGAGAGAAAGAGCTTCTCAGTGAAAATAAATCCAAATACAATCTCCTCATTTTACAGATGAGGAAACCGAAAGCCAGTGATATTTTCCCAGGGGATTAGATCTGAGGTAAATGTGATGGCTACATCAGCACCCCAAATGGATACTTCTATTATATGTAGAGCCTAATTATTCATACCACCTGCCTTCTATTGTAAATGCAGACAGCAAAAGTCAAAGATTATACAAATCCAGGCATTTTATTCTAGTTTGGTAATCCCCAGTTATAATAAGGAAACATAGGGTGGTCTAGATTACTCATGGAAAAATAGCATTTTTGTTCCAGCATGTTAGTTAAATGAAAACAAAGACACAAAGACATATTAATCTCATCTGCAGTAAATCAGATTCCTCTAATCTACAATTAATCCATCTTTAGCTTCAAGGGGATTTCCAATCTTACCAAAGAAAAGTTTACTAAAATGTCCCTTTAATTCCTTAAATAGTAATGCAAAGTGACAAAAAAGAAGCAAGATATCATATGCATTGGGGTCTTCTCAGGGAAGAGGTTGATAATATCTATATATCCCTGCCATAGTTGATGGTCAAGGATACAGTCTACTTAGCAATCTCATAAAGTTTTCATAGGCCCTAATTAAGTTGAAAATCACAAAAATAGCAATAAATTTTTAATAAAAAAAATTTGTCTTTGTTGCTAGTAGGTCCAAATATTTCAGTACCTTTGTTATGACAAGTCACTTGAAAATGTTTCAAATGGCTGGACTGGTGCCCCAGGAACATGCCTTCAGCTAACTTCTTTTTTAGCATCCATTGGAATTTTTTTTTAAATCCTTAAATTCAAATTTTGCCAAAATCATGTCAAAGAGCTACTTGTACAATAAACACCTCACTTTGAGCTTTTATTTTTAGCTTCTAAAATCTTTTACAGTAAACATTTAATGAGAAAGAAATTTATTTTCCCAAGCAATAAAATAACTTTGGAGGAGGTCTTGTTGGCCATATGCTGCCCTGTCTGTATATCAAGTTAAGAAGGTGCATTCCATTTATACTTTGCCCCCTGTGAATTAATTGAAAATACTCAGATATATACACTCAACTTTATTTTCATAGTATATGTATGCAAGACTAGCATGTGGAGGGGGAAGTAGTCTAAAGAATGTCATGCACAATGTTTTTTAAAGGTTAAAATTGACAAATTCATAAATGTCTGTGTTGTTTGCAAGAAACAAAATAATCCAGGGTAAATAATTCTTAAATATTTACTCTGAATTAGTGAACTATTTGAAGAAGAATTTTCAATTTTATTTCCATGTCCCTGAAAGAGATGGATTCAAGTTTTAAGAATGATAAGATTTCTAGATCATATGACCAATAGGAGTGATGACTAGAAATATTTCCTGTGTCCTGTTTAATTAACAATAAGGTAGGGAAAATGTATACAGAGACAAAATGAGAGCAAATTTTTTAAAGAGGTAGAATATATTTTGAGGAAAATTGTAAGTTAGGGTTTTAAAAATGTCTCTACTTGCATAATGACTAATTGTACTCACATATAATAACTATGGTTTCATTTATGGGGAAAATCAAATTAATCTATTTCTACAGCTAAATCTCCATATCCATCCCCTTCATAATTTTTGTCTACAGTTGACAACTAAATCAGCAATTCACCTTCTCATTGACAATCAATTTATGCACAACTGAACTGATTAGAATTGATTAGCCATATAATTTAGTTATGAAATCACTTGTCTTGTCTTTATACATTGTCACATGAAAACATTGAATTGCCTGTTTCCCACTGTGCCAGGAAGATGGAAGCTGCAAGGAAAAGAATAGAATTAATTTAATATTTTTAAGCACCTACAAGTGCAAGAAAGACTAGTACTAAGTAGAGTTAATGTGGTTGCACTCTGGGGATAGGCTGAGAGATTAGTTAAGAATCTTAATAGGGGGAAGGCATCTTAGGTTACCCACCAATATCTGGGGCAGAACAAGAATCACTACTTGACAAATATCAAATTAATGGAAGCTCACTATTACATATGAAAGTCTATTCCATTACCGAACAGTTGTGATTGTTGGAAAGTTTTTAAATTGATCTGAGATTTACATACTGTAACTTTCCCCTTTAGGTCTTTATTTTTGCCCTCTGAGGTTACTCGGGATAAGACTAATTCTAAAAATTATTTAGTTATCATGTGTCCATTGGATTTTCTTTTTTTTTTTCTCCCCTCATGCTTAATTCCCCCCTTACTAGTTTCCTCAAATCTTTCTTATATGACCTGATTTCCAAGTCCCCCCCCCCATTTCTAGTTGGTCTCCTCTAGGCCTGACAGTCACTTAAATGTTTTGTTGATTAACTGATTGTTGAGCCTTGGTTTGTAAATGTCATTTGTTAAGCAAATCCCCAGTTAGAAATATTACTTTTTGTGATTTTTACTGGCCACCTAGGAAAAAAAGTGATGTTTATCCTTTCCATAAATCAAAACAGTGTAAAAAAGAAAGGTTTTTTTTCGATTTATTTTAACTCAATGGGACTAGAAGCCTTATTACATCTTTTTAATGTAATTTTTAAAATTAAATTTAAAATTTATTTTATTAGGAATCTATAAATTTTTCATCACCTCTATTTCCCAATCTACTTTCCTAATTTCCATCCCACAGAAATAATTTTATTCACTACAACATCCTCTGTTACTATAATCATAGCACAGTTACTAGCAAAATTATAAGAAAGCATAATTGAAATGGGGCTGTTATCATTGCTACTTTAACCTTATCTATGTTTTAGACCATCCAAGTACTTCAAAGACTAAAGCACCACAGAATAGGAAGTATTGATAAGTTCCCTCCTTCCATGGAATTATCAGTGAGCCCTGACACTAAGTAAATCAATAAATCATAGTTTGGGAAGGAAGCTTAAATATCTTATCTGATTCTCTCATTTGAACGATGAAAAAAACTGAATTACAGACAGGTTAAGGGATTCAGTCAAAGTCATAAAATGGGTCAAATTGTGACTAAATTGTGACTAAAATGAGCTGAGTCTACATGAATATAATCCCTAGATAATGGTTTGGAGGAGTCAAATGACCTAGTAGATGGTATCAGAAAGGCCTCAGACACCTACTAAATGGGTGACATGGGCAAGTCACTTCACCATATTTGCTTCAGTTTCCTCATCTGGAATATGAGATAGAGAAGAAAATGATAAAATCATTGCAGTGTCTTTTCCAGGAAAACTCCCAATGAGGTCATGAAGTGTCAGCCAGACAGGACTGAAATGACTGAATAACAAAAAGGTAATGGTTGTTGGATTAGAAATAAAGAAAAGCTCTTTTTTTTAAGTCTCAAAAATAATTCATTCTTTAGTGACAGGTGCATTCATTTCGTGCTATTCTCTTGTTAATAGATATAAAGACAGTTTTGGATTCTCTTTTCATACTTGAAGATTGTAAATAAATCACTCTTAATTCACTTTATTTCTCTGCCTAGATAGTAATTCACATCATTACCCAAAATTGCCGCCCACGCTTGGGACAGAAAACTTGTTGGGGGTTCAGAGAAGAAGGCTCTGTCTTTGGTCCCAGTCACACAAACTTGCTGTTATTTGACTTAACTGTCACTACTGTCAGCTATTCTAAGTATCTGTCATATATTTTACCAACTTAATCATCACTTTTTGCACTGTAAGTCATCATAATATGTTCTCCTTCTAAGAAGCAAGGCCTTCTCTGACCTGTCCAGCCCACAGTAATGATTCCCTCCTCTGAACACCTAGATCTCTTAGTAATAAGAAGTATTTATTTAGAACTCAATCATTAACTGCCTTGTAATTTTATTTTTTATATACAGACATTTCCTGAACATTCACAGAGGTCTGAAAGTCAATATAGTTGTGTCCCAAACAGAAATAAAGCACTTACTTAGGCCAGTATAAACATAATCCATAGGAGTTCTTCTCACCTCCAGTTGTCAAGACCAGATTTGTCCAGTGGTACAAAAATAAACTGCCATGGTAGATTTGGAATGCTAAAATACTTCATAAATACTATTTGTCTTTGTAAGGAAATTGTTTTTTGGTAAATTGTTAGGTAGAAAAGCCATGAAACGTCATTTGGGACATTATTAATATCAAGTTACCAGCTCTGGATGCAACTCAAACACACAGGCAGTTGGCAGCCATAGATTTGAAAGCAAGATTCTGATGATGCTGAATTTACCTACATAGAATAGCCCTCTGAAGTTCTTGGAGTTTTGACTAGATCTCCAAGTTCTAAAAAGGGAGAAAATTGAAGAAGTTTGTATAACTCAGAAATCCAAGCAATTTTTTTTCTTGCCAACTGATTTTTTTCTCTTGCCAACTGATTTTTTTCAGTTGGCACAGTGTGGATAGAGTGCCAGCCCAGAAGTCAGGAGGACCTGAGTTCATTTGTGACCTCAAATACATTCTAAATGTTTCACTCTAGGCAAGTCACTTCACTTTGTTTGCCTCAGTTTCCTAATCTGTAAAATAAGATGAAAAGGAAATAAAAAACTGCACTAGTATCTTTGCCAAAAAACAAAACAAAACAAAACCCAAATGGGGTCACAAAGAGTTGGACACAACTGAAAAATGATTGAACAATAACTTTTCTAGTCAAATTTAACAGGTGTTTCATTTTAGCTTTTTGTTTTGTTTTGTTCCTTTGCCAGCAAATGTTCTATAACTTCCTGTATTTTAGCCTACATAGTTCAAGCTGCCCCAAGTGTCTGCCTTCACTTCCCCCACAGCAGGAACTGAGAGGGTGCCAGTGAGCAAAAGACCACACAATTAGAAGAAATATGCAAATATATAAGGTCCCAAATCCAATTGAGTATTTCTCTGAGTATCTAATGTGCAAGACATGTCCTTTCAAACAGCTGGAAGCTTTCACTTGAAAGCAGGGGAAAGAGAATAATACCCTAGGAAGATATTGAAGTGTCAAGGGCTCAGTTCTATCAAACTGAATATACTTAATTGCTTAGGGAAAAAGAAAATAGAGGATTATTTGGATTCCTCAGATTTTCACACGTGATGCATCCTAAGGCCTAGGCTCACAGCTACTTAGAACCCTTTGAGGTAGAGATCCTTGTTGAGGCAATACAAAACAGAATCATACAACTTCAGTGTTGGAGTAGACCTTAAAAGCCATCTAGTTCAGGGGGTCTCAATCTTTATTTTTCTCATAGACGCCTGATGAAGCCCACTGCTTCTCAGAATCATGTTTTTAACCAAATAAAAGACATTGGATTACCAAGGTGACCAGTTGTACGGAAATGTAGCTATTAAAGCATATTTACATTTCTAACATATACACACACATATGTATATGTGTATATTTTTTATGCTGGTGGACTTTTTTTTTTTTTTTTTTTGCTAAAGCAATTGAGGTTAAGTGACTTGCCCAGGGTCACACAGGTAGGGAATATCAAGTGTCCGAGACCAGATTTGAACTCAGGTCCTCCTGACTTTGAGGCTGGTGTTCCATCCACTGTGTCACCTAGCTGCCCCTGCTGGTGGACTTTTAAAAGGATCCTAGTTAAAGAATCCCTGATCAAATCCAACATGTCCAAACTTACCAAAATCTTCTCTAAGACATCCTGACACATCTCCAGCCAATGATTGATTAAGTCTGGAAGACAGAAATTGAAATAACATAAGAATTGAAGCATTCTGTAAAAATCATTCCATTAATTTTGAATTACTGTCTTCTTCCTTTTGATGTCAAAAAGATGATCAAATAAGATATCTGCCTGGTATAGGATCTGACTTATTGCAGGAGCATGATAAATGATTATCCTTCCTTCCTTTTCCTTTCCTTTTCTTTCCTGCATCCAGGTACATCTCCAGTCTTCCTGATCTAGATTTGTCCACTGGACTCAGATGGCTCTAGGAGAAAGTGAGATAGTGACCTTACACAGCCCTTCTTCACTTAAATCCAATTCATTTACTTATTAAAGTTAAAATTAAATTTTAATTGAAATTAATTCATGTCAATGTGACTATATATACCGGAAATTACCCTTTTGGTCTACAGTAATTTCAGAAATTTCAATGATGCACTTGGTATGTTGATTTTACTGAAGAGTTTTTTCTTCTTTTTTTAATCTTTATTACAAGGAAAGGCTTTACTGGATTTGGGAGAAATATATATGTACATATATATATATATATATTTGGAGAGTTATAAAATATAAAAACAAATATATTTATATGATACAAACTCTTAGCATAGTTCATTGACACATATGCTTGTGTTTAATAAATACTTGATGAGAAAGAGCATCAACAAAAATTTTATCAGGAAATTTCTATTGAATTTCAATTACCAGTATATTCATTAAATACTTGAGTTTTCTATTTCTAATAACTTCTGCCTTTTGTAAAAATCAGAATATGAACTATTGTTCAAAACACAATAACCTTTAATTCACAGGCTCATAGTTCTATTATCAATCTAACTATCACTAGAAAACTTTATTGTTATGTTAAGGGAAAAAAAAAAAAAAAAAAAAAAAACTACTGCCTCACCTGACCTGTACTTGTGCACTGTCTTTCTGTAGTAGTGTATGGAGATAGTTCAGACGTTTCCTCATTATGTTTCTAATCACAGCGACTGTTGCAGATTGTCACCAGTTCCCAGAAGTCCTGTCTCTGGTAGCTTGGCCCAGTGACCTGGCATCATGGGAATTTACTTGGCCAGAGGCAGGCTGGCTCTAGTTCAGAGCTTCTGGAAATGCATAATATAAATAGAACAAAGTTCATTAAAGAAACATTCACCCCAGTCATAGCCTAAGACTTCCTCCAAAAGCATCAATGGGGACGGTCACCAACTACTTTTTCCTGAATTACATCATAAAACATGAGATTATTTTATGATTTGTTAGAAAAAGCAGGAAGTTATTATAGATTGATTCATATGTACACAAATTTTAGATTTTTATCTTCTCCTGGTGGATTATTATCCACACAGCAAAGTGGTGATTAGCATAATCCCATATCATCATTTTGTCCTCCCCCAATCTCTTTTGAAGATTGAAAAAATTCTTTGTTTTTGAAGATGAAGGCTTTCCAGAATGACTTCTCCAAACTTTGGCAATTTGTCAGTTGTCTTCAGAGACTGGAGATTTGTAATAGGAAATACATCACTTTTCTTCACTCAGAGCCACTTCCTATTGTCAGTATAATTTTGAGGGAACAATTAATCTATCAAAATTCCAAACAATAATTTTACCTTAGTCCTTTTGAGTTTGTTGTCACCAAGGTTGACAGGTATCAGGTATATGAATGTCTATCTGTGATTGGATAGATTTGATCATTGGAGGGTTTATATGAAATAACAAAGATAAAAACCAAATCAATGATAATTTATTTTTAAAGTTAAATGATTTATCAAAGATAAATAGCTAATAAAATGAAGACATCTTGTATAAAATTACATAACTATCTCTTAAGACTACTATTAATTTTATTGTCATTTACTTAAGCAATTTTAATGATATCTTTTATAATAATGGCTCAATCAGTTGGTAATTCTTATTCTTTCTGCTCTGCTTTTTGCCATCACCTTCCTGGAGGAAACAGGAAGTTTGTCTGATGTCTCTGTATTGTCCTTGTTACTTCCTGACAATTCTAGTACTAGAAGGATAGATATATCTCAGTGCACTGATTGCTTTATAAACTAAGAAATGAATGTTAGATATACACTCAACTAGACTGGCGATATTTTCTCTTTATTTCAATGTCAGTTCAAACCTGTTTACATTTTAAATCACCCTAAATCCTTTTTAAAAGCGTTCTTATGCTCAGTAGCTAGAGTTTGAATGTTTTTCTTAGTGTATTCCATAATTCCCAGTTTCTTCAATCAGTCCTCTAGTACTTTAGCTCTTTTAAATCTGAACCTTGTTACATGAGTGTGTGTGTATCTATAATTTCATTTCCTTCATATGAATAGATTAAAATTTTCCTTATCTTTTTACTCTGTGTTTCTTTCCCATACTTTAGCACTTAAGTCTATCTTTCATGTCATTCCTTTGGGTATTCCCTCTTTTGATGGAGGTCACACACCTCCCATCCCTTCTCATCCTGTATCAGTCTTGTCCATGTCCTCTTAATAATCCTCCATAAAGTATACAGCCAATAAACTGAACTTATTCTTCTGCTTCAGAATTTTTTCCATGGGTGTTAGTGTGAGAGGGGCAGCTGGTGGTTCAGTAGATACAGCACTGGGCCCAGAGGCGGGATGACCGAATTCAAATCCAGCCACCCACACTTCCTATCTGTGTGACCCTAGGTAATTCACTTAATCTCTGCATACTTGACAAAACGGATCCACTGGAGAAGGAAATGACAAACTCTGGCATTTTTGCCAAGAAAACAACAACTAAACAAATACCAGAGCAAAACTCAACTTATCCCTCTTTTATATGAATGGTTTAACCAGTTCAAATTATGCACTGTACAGACAATATTCCTTATTTCATATCTTTCATGCAAATTATCACTAGTAATATGGGCTAACCTGCTTCTTCTGATCCTTTATGAGTTTCCTTCTTGGTTTCTTTGGGTCATTCACAATTGTGATTCTTTTTTTCCCTAACTTTTTATGAATTTATTTAGGGGTATTCTTTTTTTATTAGAGCTTTGCAAACATATGCATGGATAATTTTTCAACATTGGCCCTTACAAAGCCTTCTGTTACAAATTTTTCCCTCCTCCCTCCTCTCCCCCCCTCCCTAAATGGCAGGAAGTCTAATACATGTTAATTATATTAAAATACTTGACAAATTAAATGTGTATACATATTTATACAGTTATCTTGTTGTACAAGAAAAATCGGATCTACAAGAAAAAAAAAAGCATGAGAAGGGAAACAATGCAAGCAAACATCAATAGAAAGCACGAAAATGTTATGTTGTAGTCCACATTCAGATCCCTCTTTCTGGGTGTATATGGCTTTCTTCATCACTGAACAATTGTAACTGGTTTGAAACATTTCATTGTTGCAGAGAGCCATGTCTATCAGAATTGATCATCATGTAATATTGTTGTTGCTGTGTATAGTGATCTCCTGGTTCTGCTCATTTCACTCAGCATCAGTCCATGCAAGTCTCTCCAGGCCTCTCTGAAATTGTCCTGCTGGTCGTTTCTAACAGAGCAATAATATTCCATAACATTCATATACCATAATTTATTCAGCCATTCTCCAATTGATGGGCATCCATTCAGTTTCCAGTTTCTAGCCACTACAAAAAGGGCTGCCACAAACATTCTTGCACTTGTGGGGCCCTTTCCTTCCTTTATGATTTCTTTGGGATATAAGCCCAATAGAAATGCTGCTGGGTCAAAGGGTATGCACAGTTTGATAACTTTTTGGGCATAGCTCCAAATTGCTCTCCAGAATGGTTGGATCTGTTCACAGTTCCACCAACAATGTATCAGTGTCCCAGTTTTCCCACATCCCCTTCCAACATTTGTCATTATCTTTTCCTGTCATCTTAGCCAATCTGACAGGTGTGTAATGGTACCTCAGAGTTGTCTTAATTTGCATTTCTCTGATCAATAGTGATTTGGAGCACCTTTTTTTATGAGTAGAAATAGTTTTAACTTCATCATCTGAAAATTTTCTGTTCATATCCTTTGACCATTTATCTACTGGAGAGTGGCTTGAATTCTTATAAATATGAGACAATTCTCTATATATTTTAGAAACGAGGCCTTTGTCAGAACCTTAAATGTAATGATGATTTCCTAATTTATTGCTTCCCTCCTAATCTTGTATGCATTAGTTTTGTTTGTATGAAAACTTTTTAACTTAATGTAATCAAAATTATCTATCTGGTGTTCAATTAAGAGTTCCAGTTCTTCTTTGGACACAAATTCCTTCCTTTTCCACAGATCTGAGAGATAAACTATCCTATGTTCCTCTAATTTGCTTACAATATCACTCTATGTCTAAATCATGAACCCATTTAGATCTTATTTTGGTATGTGGTGTTAGGTGTGGGTCAAGCCCTAATTTCTTCCACACTAGTTTCCAATTTTCCCAGCAGTTTTTGTCGAATAGTGAGTACTTATCCCAAAAGCTGGGGTCTTTGGGTTTATCAAACACTAGATTGCTATAGTTATTGCCTACTCTGTCCTGTGATCCTATCCTATTTCAAAAATTGTGATTCTTTAGAGATTGTTATAGTCCATGATTCATGGACATAGAGCAATCATTGCCTAAAAAATACTGTTCTTAAAAAGATGGAATTTGTGTGATGAAGGAAGTTATTTAAAATGATTGAAAATGCTGAAAAATTTTCTAAATACTATCTACCCTATTAGCTTCCTCCAATTCTAGAAACAGTTCATTTGCACTGTCTTTTCAAGATACATAAGGATCTATCTAATTCAATGGACAAATAATTTATTGATGTCAATAAATTATATGTTACAATCTGGGCAATGGCCATTCTTCATCCTCTTGGTATTTCCTATGTGAATATTTAAATTTATCTCTTTTGAGCCACTTTAGAGCTTTCTCAAGGGACTATGTATCACTCTGGCATTCTATGTAATTAGAAGAATACTATCCCCAAACAGGAGGACCCTGAGGATCTTTTCTTTTGTTCCTACTTTGTACAAGGCAGACTCCCTAGGGGGAAAGAACACTTTGGCAAACATAGACCTCCCTTGATACTGACAGAAGATCATTGAATAAAGACACTTTTGTGATGGCCTCTTCTAAGGAGGCTTGTATGATCTCAATGAATTCATGGAAGACTCCTTGATGGAGGAGAGGTTTTATGACTGCATTTTATTCTCTCAAGTCAAAGGCTTTTTTGTACTCAATAAACAATAAATACAGTGAGATCTTCTTTCCTCTATAGCCTCAGTCAATTGTGTGACTGTGGTTGGAAGGTTGAGACTTGGGAAGAAAAGGAGAATGATGGAAATGAAAAGCTGGCCATACAGAGCGTGTCAAAGAATAGAATTCAATTAAGTAGAAGTGGACTTAAAATATCAAAACAACAAGAACTTAATTGGGGGCAAAGAACATTTTACAAGGACTGGGAAGAAAGTATTTGCCTAGAAACATACTGCTTTGATCAAGAGTGTCTTAAAAAAAAGGAAAGAAGGAGGGGGAAATATGATCATCTAAAATACTATAAAAGAGATCAGTTATTACATGGAGGACCAAGAATGGAGGAGAGATCTAAGAACACCATTGGGAAAGTAACTAAGGTGAGGTTCTAAATAAGATTGGCCTCAGCCTGTATGATCATATACCATTATGTAGAGAATTAATAGTAAGATGAGTTTAAGATCTTAACTCACAAATGGTATATAACAACAGAAGAGAATTCTTTATTTACAAGCAATACGTCTGAGAGAAAGGGCATTGTTATGCCCCTATACATTATATACCAAAAATCTTGGTGTTTTAAAACTTCACCAAGGCTTTTGGGACATATTATATTTCAAGAAGCAATATATGTGGGGAAAATCCAAGAGTCATTTGGATAAAGATTAAAGGAAAGAGAAACAAAAGTACTTTGTTGTGGGAATATAATAGAGACTACTTGATCATATGGGACAAATAGAAAAACAGACACAAATCTGCAAAATAAGCAGATGATGGAAAGTCCAACTCCTGTGATAATTGCTGCAGGTCTAGTTTACTAGAAGTTCCTAGTGGTCATGAAGAAAAACATGAGCCACTGTCAGACGTCAGGGTGCCACATCAAGTACCAAGAATTTAAAAAAAAAATTTAGATTTTTAGATGTTCTGAAGAAAGCTAAGTGCAATCCAAAAATCTCTTAAAAGGAAGATGTTTCAAGATAGATATGAAAGGGCTTCAAAAATAAAATTCTTTTATAATTTTTAAGCATATTGATATAAAAGTAGAGAAGCATCTAAAGGGATAGATGAAGTTACACAGAGAGTTCCTGGAATGAGTTGAAATATTTTTTTGAAAATGGATAAAAAGGAAAAACTCACACATAAGCAAGAAGACAAGCATAGAATGAGTTTAGATTTGCAAAAAAAAAGATACTACAGAAAATGAAAGCACTATTTTAGTAATGCTCAGGATAAGAAGTCAAGAGAAGATATGAGATTATTTCATATAGACAACATAATATAAAAGATCAATCAGTGACCAATCTTATATTAAGTATCTTTATTAACTTTATTATATATACAACTGGAACTTACAATTTGAAGAGTCAGGAAAGCATTCTTGCAGAAGATGGCACCTGAATGGAGATTGAAACAGAAAAGATATTAAAGAGACAGAGTTCCAAGCATCAGTGCAAAGGTGTGGAGATAGGAAGTGGGATGTCATTTGTAAAGAACAGAAAGGCAACTTTGCTGGACCAGTAGAGGGGTCAGTAGGGAAGTTATATAAAATAAAGTTAGAAAGATAGTTTGGGATCAGGTGGTGAAGAAGGTGATGGAGAGCATGAAAAGCTAAACAGAAGAGCTCATAACTAATCCTAAAGGGAAGAATGTGGAATAGAATGCATCTGAGTGATGGCAAAATCAAGGGTATAGATATTTCTGTATGTAGCTAAGGTAGAGTAAAGGCATGGATCACTGAAACTGAAAACCCCAAGAAATGAGAAATTAGGATGTCTGAAAAAAACAACATTGCTTATGCTGGTCATTTTATGTGAAGGCAGGAATTAGGGTGGAAAGAGTATAAGCTAGGGATAGAATTCATTGTTGAAGGAAGAAGATTGTCCTGGAGGTCTCTAGAAAATGGCTCTCAGGATCTGGATTGAGTGATTAATTTGGATACATGGGAGTCAAAGGAGAGGAGGTAGATGAATGATGGTGATAGAGGATCTGAAAATGGCAATGAAGAACAAGGAGTATTCTGACTTCCTTATCACAATCAGTGAGTTACAAGTATAAATGAACATGGAGGAAATACCCAAAAGGATGTCCAATAAATGCAATATCATCAGGAGGTAGCCAGATCTCAGTGAGTACCAGAAGATGAAAGAAGTGAAAAAGGAAAAAGTTTAAGATGAAAGCAAATTTCTAACTGGGGGAATGGGAATAAGGGAATGGGTATTCAGGGATAGGGAAATGGATTTGTACATCTGCAGTCCAGATTTCAGAATCACTGGAATGGGGCTATATGTTTTGGTCATTGAAAAATTGAGTCAAGAGAAACTTATCGGTGTTTAGGTTTTTAGAGGAGGGCAGATGGTTAGACTGTTCTATGTTTAGCTACATGGCAGATGGTAATATTATTGTGTCCTAGAAGACAGAAACAGGTAGAACAGAGGAGATTACAGTTAGGAGATAAAAAGTGTAAAACTGAAGGAATGAGAGGAGATGAGGAGGATCTGGTCCAGAATTATGGAGATGGCTCTGAAGTCAGAACCAAGAATAAAGAAAAAGTATAATTCCTTTATCTTATTGCATTTGATGATAATAATAATATAATAATAATTGACATTTTTCTAACTCCTCATCCTCCCACTATCCTGTCAAAGATAATTTTGTTTTGTTCACTCCCTCTTCTCCTCAATTTAAAAAAAATATCATTCTTTTAGGGAGAAGAGAATAAAAGGATCTTCTGCCTTGTGGTCCTCTATTAATTCTGTTCTGCCCATCGTTCACACTGGATGGAGAGCAAATAAGCTCACTATTTTTTTGTTTCCATGGAAATGAAAAAAAAAAGCCTACATTATGTTAAAACCCTAGGGGAAAGCCTTAGTTTCCCTGTTTTCTGGGCAGCAGATTGAATTCTATATTCTACTTCCTTATGATCTTTAAATTCCCAGACTCTAAAGTCCTTTAGAATAGAAGTGTCAGACACATGATGCCCAAATTCCCAGAACCAGATTAAAATGTAATTGGGAAGTATTTATCAAAATAAATAAAAACACAATAGAACATAGATAATGTTAATATGTGTTTTCTAAGTTATGTTGTATGCAGGATCTTTATGTATGATTTAGTGGCTACTATTTCTATCTGAGTTTGACACCATTGTATTAGGAAGTATCTTGAGAGAAGTTAATTTTCTAGGCATGATCTGATAGTTTAATTGGTTTTTTATCTCATTTTCCTGGCAGATGTTTTCAGAAGAGGAAAAATTAAGACATAGTGTTCCTTTTAAACAATTCCCATTCAATCTTTGGCTCTAGTCATTATGGTGAAGCATAGGTAAGTCCCTTTAACATCTGTTTTTTAAATCATACTGACAGTAACTCTATATCATAGCAAGAGGAGGTATAATTTTTCTACATTTATCATATATGCATGAAAATTTACTCCTTCCTATTCTTTTGCTCTGACATTGGAGAAAACACTCATCGTGACTGTCTTGTACCACATTTTACACATGTGTTTTATAACACGGAGCAGCAGGACTATCCATTATCAACTATACATGTCTTCAATGCTGTCTTTGTAGGCAGGTGATCTTAACTGTATATAATACACTATATATAGTACAAAAAATGACATATAATAAAACTTAATCAAAAGTCTACTTAGTTCCCTTGAGAAAATCAACTAATTAGTCCTACCTACTCATTATTCTGATGTAGGTAACAATTTCGGTTTTTCTTCCATTTTGGTCATGCTGTTTCCAACAGAATGAGCTCCATTTGTTATGTGAGGGACTCCAAATTGACTGATAAACTTTGCAAGTCAACCAATCACCTTTAGAAAACAGAAAAAAATACATATAGAATTAAAACTTTGTGTTTAGAGTAAGAGTCAAAGCTATTGCCCAAATCTCAACAATGAGCAAGCCTACCTATGCAATTTGTTACCTCTGTTAGTTTGGGTGATTCACTTCTTTGGATCTCAGGTTCCTCATCTGTAAGTGAAAGGATTGCTTAGAGAATTTGATAAAGTTATAGCAAAATTAATTTGGAAGAACAAAAAATCTGAAGTATCAAGGAAAATAATGAAAAAAAGATTAGGGGATTTAATTTTCCGGGGGTGGAGCCATAGTGGCGGAGATCAGACAGGAGTCTCTGTAACCTCCTCTAACCTTTTCTCAAATCAACAACATATGAAGCTTCTAGACTGATTTTGAAGCAAAAAAATCCACAGTATCTGGAGGATAACACGATTCTAGAAGAAGATACTCTGGAAGAACTTCAAAACAGGTCTGTTTTAATTGTGTAGGAAGGTGGTCTGCTGAACCCAGACTGCAGCACAGGGAGACCAGGGCAGGGAGCTGGAACAGGGAGCTGGAACAGGAGTCAGAATAGGAGTGGGAGCGTTGTGATTTTCACACACCTGGGAGTCTTCTGGGGGCCTCTTGGGCCAATCCGTCCTGATTGTGGGCAGGTGGTTTGGAGGGTCTACCTTTTGGGGGGTAGATTGTGAACCACTGAACCCCTGATGAGCACAGGACCTAGCTGCCATTACAAAGCACCCAAGGGCGATCAATCAATCAGCAGGACTGATCAGCACCAGAAATTATTCAATCAGCAGAACTGCCCAGTACCTGACATAATTCAATCAGCAGAACTGCCCCAGGGTGAACTAAAGCAGAACTGCCCAGCACCTGACATACTTCAATCAGCAGAACTGCCCAGTTCCTGAAATAACTCAATCAGCAGAACTGCCCCAGGGCAAATTAAAGCAGCTGTCCCACCTTTGCCTTAAACAGACCTCACACCTTTAAAAAAAAAATGAATAAAAAAACAAAAAGAGCTCTCACCATAGACAACTTTTATGGAGAGAGGGAAGAACAGACCTCAAATCCTGAGGCCCCTAAAGGTAAAGCAACTCCAGAAAAAGCCCCAAAGAGAGACACAAACTGGTCTCCATGTCACAAGGCTTTCTTTGAAGATTGCATAAAAAATCTTAAAAGAGAGTTAGAAGAAACATGGGGAAATGAAATGAGATCACTGCAAAATAAAATAAAAAAATGGAAAAAGAATGCAATGAACAAAAAAAATGTAATTGGTCAATTGCAAAAGGAACTAAAAACAGTAACTGAAGAAAATAAGACATTAAAAATTAGAATTGAACAATTGGAAATGAATGACTCATCAAGACTTCAAGAATCAGTCAAACAAAAACAAAAAAATGAAAAGATAGAGAAAAACATGAAATATCTCCTAGGAAAAACAACTGACCTGGAAAATAGATCTAGGAGAGACAATCTAAGGATTATAGGGCTTCCTGAAAGCCATGATGAAAAAAAGAACCTAGACACTATCTTCCAGGAAATCATAAAAGAAAACTGCCCTGATATTTTAGACTCAGAAGGCAAAATACTCCTTGAAACAATCCACCGATCACTTCCTGAAAGAAACCCAAAAATTAAGTCCCCCAGAAATATCATGGCTAAATTCCAGAACTATCATACCAAGGAAAAGATATTACAAGAAGCCAGAAAGAAACAATTTAAATATCGAGGAGCCACAATTAGGATCACACAGGACCTAGCAGCTTCTACTTTGAAGGATCGAAGGGCCTGGAATCAGATATTCTGAAGGGCAAAAGAACTTGGATTACAGCCAAGAATAAGTTACCCAGCTAGAATGAGCATTATCTTCCAGGGAAGAAGATGGTCATTCAATGATATAGGAGAATTTCACCTATTTCTACTGAAAAGACCAGAACTGAACAAAAAATGTGATCTACAAACACAGAACACAAGAGAAACATAAAAAGGTAACAAGAAAAAAAAAACTCTTGAGAACTATATTTATGTTATAGATACTTATAGAATGAGGGTTGATTTTATGAATCTATTATTACATTATGATTATGATATGATTACTGTGATTTTATGATTATTACAATATGATTATTGTGATTTTATGATTATTATGATATGATAATCTGAAAAAGAAATTAGAGGTAGAAAAGGGATAACACTGGAAGAAGAGGAAAAGGAGAAAGGGAAATTATATCACATGTAGAGGCAAAGAAAACCTATAATGATTGAGGGGAAAAAAGGGAGGGGAATGAGAATTGGGTTAATCTCCTTCTCATCAGATTTGGCTCTGAGGGAATAACAGACATACATACTTATAAGGAAAAAGGAGGGAAAGGGGGAAAAAAGGGGTGGTTGGGGCTCTAAAGGGGAAGGATTGTTTGAGGGAAGTGGTTATCAAAAGCAAAATAGTAGGAAGAAGGGAAAGGGGATAAGAAAGAGAAAAGCATAAGCTAGGGTAAATAAGATGGCAGGAAATACAGAATTAGTTATTTTAACTGTGAATGTGAATGGAATGAACTCTCCCTTAAAGCAGAAGCAGATAGCAGACTGGATTAAAAAACAGAATCCAACCATATGTTGTATACAAGAAACACATCTAAAACATAGAGATACATACAGGGTGAAGGTAAAAGGCTGGAGCAGAATCTATTATGCTTCAGGTGAACAAAAAAAGCAGGGGTAGCAATCCTGATCTCAGACCAAGTAAAAGCAAAGATAGACTTAATTAAAAGAGACAAAAAAAGAAATTATATCTTCCTAAAGGGTACCATAGATAATGAAGCAATATCAATACTAAACATACATGCACCAAATGGTATAGCATGGAAATTCCTAGAGGAAAAGTTCAGAGAGATGCAAGAAGAAATAGACAGCAAAACTATAATAGTGGGGGATCTCAACCTCCCTCTCTCAGAACTTGATAAATCAAACCACAAAATAAATAAGAAGTTAAGGAGGTAAACAAAATGTGAGAAAAGTTAGGTATGATAGATCTTTGGAGGAAATTAAATGGAGACAGAAAGGAGTTTACTTTTTTCTCAACAGTCCATGAAACTTATACAAAAATTGACCATGTGTTAGGACACAAAAACCTCAAAATCAAATGCAGGAAGGCAGAAATATCAAATGTATTTTTTTCAGATCATGACAGAATAAAAATCACATGCAATATAAGGCCAGGAGAAAATAGACCAAAAACCAATTGGAAACTAAATAATTTTATCCTAAAGAATGAATGGGTGACAGCAGTGTTTTTACTGGGCCTATATTCCAAAGAGATTTTAAAGGAGGGAAAGGGACCCACATGTGCAAAAATGTTTGTGGCAGCCCTTTTTGTAGTGGCAAGAAGCTGGAAATTGAAAGGATGCCCATCAATTGGAGAATGGCTGAATAAATTATGGTATATGAATGTTATGGAATATTATTGTTCTGTAAGAAACGACCAACAGGAGGATTTCAGAGAGGCCTGGAGAGACTTGCATGAACTGAAGCTGAGTGAAATCAGCAGAACCAGGAGAACATTATACACAGCAACAAGACTATACGATGATCAATTCTGATGGACATGGTTCTCTTCAACAATGATGTGATTCAAAACAGTTCCTATTGTTCAGCGATGAAGATAGTCATATACATCCAGAGAGAGGCCTGTGGGAACTGAGTGTGAACCACAACACAGCATTTTAATGCTTTCTGTGAATTTTCCATGCATTTTGTTTTCCTTCTTCAGTTGTTTTTTCTTCTTTTTCTAGATCTGATGTTTCTTGTGCAGTAAGATAACTGTATAGATATGTATACATGTATTGTATTTGTCATATAATTTATCCTATTTAGCATGTATTAGATTACCTGTCATCTAGGGGTGGGGGGTGAGGGGAAGGACGGGAAAAGCTTGGGAAAAAAAAAGTTTTTGCAAAGGTCAATGTAGAAAAATCACTGATATGTTTTGTAAATAAAAAGCTTTATTATTTTTTCAAGCAAAAAAAAAAAAAAAAGATTAGGACAAAGTGGGGCATAGCACTTCCCGACCTTATATTTTAAAAGAGGAGTCATTAAAACTATCTGGTCTTGGTTAAAAATTAGAGATAAATCAATGTAATAGATTAAACAAGGCAGAATCAAAGACATGGAACTCAATAGCTCAGGGTCTGATAAAGTAGGAAACAAATATCTGATGAAAAAACTGCTGGGAATACTGGAAAGCAACCTGGCAGTAATTAGGCTTAAACCAGCATCTTAAATCATATTCCATAATGCATTCTGAATGAATATGTGACCTTGATAGTAAAAATTATACTATAAAAATGTTAGAAGTAGGTCATATTCTTTGGATAGGAAATGTATTCTTAACTAAACAAGGTATATGATCATGTAAAAAAAAAAAAAGAGAGAGAGAGAGAGATACCAAAAAAGCCAACTTTTAAAAATGAATAAAAGCTCTGAAGTCTATGTATGAAGTCATTCTGGCCAGTCATTTTACCCAGTGTTTGTCATGTGTGGACTCAAATATTCCAATGGATTTGTGATATCATCAAGTCAAGAGCTCTTTCAAATGATCAGATTGTGGCCTTTTTATGTCTGCCCCTCCTCTGGGATTCTTGTCCATATCCTCTCCTAAGTTCTTTGCAGCTGATTCACCCAAAATGTCATGCTACCAATAGAGCACTATGGATGTCTCCATGATGTACCTCATTCTAACTACTTATTTCTACCATTCATTAAATTTCTTGAAGACTTCTTTTACTCCTGTTCTCAGGAGTTCCTCATTGGTTATATGCTGTAGCCTTCTCATACATACTCTCTATGTGATATTTATTTTTAATTATTTAGGGACAATTATGTTCCATATCTCACTGCTATCAAGCAAAATTGGTAAAATGCTAGAACTAAAAAATACTGAGGAATATTACCTCTTTGCCACCAAAAGTCTAAGTTCAGTAAAAGAGCTTTATGCTTTCCCAAAATAATCCAATCTGCTTTCCTTCTGTTCATATCTATGCTTGCTGTTCATTGTACTGTTTGTCCCAGGTGTGTATGTATGTGTGCATATATATATATGTATATGTATATACATATATATAAATGTATTTATTGACCTTTAACTACCTATTAGATATTTCAAATTTAATGTCTAGTAGGTATCTTAAACTCAACATGCTCAAAACTGAACTAATTATCTTTCCACCTCAAAAATTCACCATTTCCAAGTTTCTCTATTACTGTCTAAAGTACTAGCATCCTTCCAGTTATCCAGGCTTGCAACTTAAATGTCATCTTCCACTCTTCTCTCTTACTCACCCTCCCATATTCAACTTGTTGCCAAAGCCTGTCAATTTAACTTTCCAAACATCTCTCCTATGTCGCCTTCTTTTCTTTGACTCTGATACCCTTCTGGCATAGGCCTTCATCACCTAACACCTGGATTATTACAATAACAGGCTGATTTAATTTCCTGTTTCAAGTCTCAATCAATCAATAAACATTTATTAAACAACAGTATGTAATAATCTTTGACATGAGGAGAGTTTCTAGATTCTTTGTAGAGACAGTGATAGAACTTATCTGTCAAAATTGACAGTTATGAGAATAGAACCTCATAGGAAATTAGTGGGGTTACTTCAAGTCTATCAAGAGTTCCTGGACTGACAAACTAACATGTGGCTTTGGAGCTGGAGGAGCAAGGGATTTCCTTCTTGGGGAAGTCTAGGCTTTTAGTGTAGTATCTGATGGCTGGAACTTTTAGTCTGTTTTTATACGGACTGGATTTGTCCTTTGGGTTTATTTTGGGAACTTCAGCCTATAGTTTGTATCTAGATTAACCACTGATGTTCATAAAAGGGCATCAGATCTCATATAAACATCAAGTGTAGCAAAACACATTGGATAAAAGACAGTCTTTTTGTAAAATTCATTTTCCTGTTCTTTTGTCTCTCATCTCCAATTACCTATTAGAGATATTAAACTAGATGTCTCATAGGCATCTTAAATTCAACATAGCCAAAACTAAAATTATTTGAATTGAAATCTTTCCTTCCTTCCCCACTAACCTTCTTCTCTTTCCATCTTTCCTGGTACTATTGAGGGTACCACCATCTTCCCAGTCACTCAGACTCATTACCTAACTATCATTCTAGAATTCTCATTCTCCCTCACCACCACCATCCTTTGACACTACTACCATTCTGCTGTACCTCATGCCTTGATTGTTGAAATAAATAGCCTGCTATTTGGTTTAGCTGCCTCAAGTCTCTGCCCAGTGTGGTCAGTCCTTTATTCAGCTGTCAAATTGATCATCCTGAAGCTCAGATCTGACTCCCCACACATTTAATAAAATCTCTTATTTCTAGGACAAAATATAATATCTATTTGGCTTATTGTGTTCAAGTATAGTACAATACAGTAAGATTGGCTTCCTTGCTTTTTCTCCCTCAGGAGGGCATTCCCTCACCTGAATCCAGATATTTTCATCAACTGCCTCCCATATTGAATTCTCTCTTTCTTCCTCATTTTTTGCTGTTTCCTTCAAAGCTCAGCTGAAGTCTTACCTGTCTTTCCCAGGGCTCCCTCTTAGTTGTCTTTCTTGTTTATGTCTTGCTTATGCATAGCTGTTTGCATGCATTCTCTCCCATTAGATTATAATCTCCCAGAGAGCAGGATTTCCCTTTTTTGTGTCCCCAGTACTTCGCACAGTGTCTACATTTAGAAGGCATTTAATAAATGCTTGATTTGTGATTTTCTCCAGCTCTTTTTCTCTAGGGAAGGCACTGAACCTTGGAAACCATTTGCAGGGACAGATAAGTAGTCTAATTTAACTTGAGCTGAAGATATGCAAAAAGGAAGGAGAGAGAACACTAGAAAGATAAATTGGGACAAAGTTAGAGCCTTTGAGTTAACAAGGTAAGGAATTCTGTCTTTGTAGGAAGTTACCTGACTAACTCAAGAGAAATATTTTCAAAAGTGGGTTAGGATTACTTACAGTCTCAAAAAAGGGAGAGGAAGGGAGGGAGGGATAAAATTTGGAACTCAAAACTTTTTAAAAAATTTTTTTTAATTATTTAACATGGAGAAATTGGAGAAAACAAAATATTATAAAAAAATTCCGATAAAAAAGGTATATTAGAGAGATTAATTTGATGATATCCTGCAGGCTAGTTTAGACATGAGAGAGGCTGGAGCTAGGTAGATGCGAGAAAAGGGGTTATTCTGATAGGATATATTCTAGGTAATAAGGGCCCTGGCCTTGGTGGTGGTAGTAGAAATGAAAAGAAGGGGCAGGTGCATGAGATGCTATGAAGGAATGTAGTTGCAAGGTAGCAAGACAAGGAGAAATTAAATCTAAGGTCCCAGCATTAATTCCCTAAAGCTGGAGGGGACCTGCCACTAACCATACATAATACCTAGACTTGTTATACATTCTTCAACTTATATTTCTGTTATTGTGGAATAAGAGTTGGAAAAGAATTGCATTCAAGGTATCATATGTTACAATGCCGCTCTCTAGTGGTCTGAGTAATGAAGACAAAACTTATTTCGAGGTTTACAAAACTTTGCTCACAAGGGTGGGAGGTAGTTGGTTTAATCATTATTATTTCTATTTTACATGTGGGGAAAGTGAGACTGAGAGAAGATGAAGTGATCCACAAATGCTCACCCCACCAGTAGCAGCTACATTAGACTTGAACCCCTCTTTTTGGTGCTATATTTGTAGGACGCCAGTGATTTTTGTTGCTGAATCTTGTTTCGTTCCATAATCAAGTACTCTAATTCTTCAATTATAAAGCCATACTATTCACTAACAAGCTTCTTAAACTTGAAAACACCATGTTAATAGGTTAAGAGATCCATAAATTTCTAAATTATATTTTAAAGTGATTGCTTTTGCTGTTGTTCAGTCATGTATGACTTTGTGACTCTGTTTGGGTCTTGGCAAAGATACTAGACTGGTTTGCAGTTTCCTTCTTACAGATATGGAAACTGAGGCAAATATAGAATTAAGTGACTCATCCAGGGCCACACAGCTAGGATCTGAGATAGGGTGTAAACTCAGGTCCAGTGCTCTATTCACTGTGCAACCTAGCTATCCCTTTCAAATGATCATATAATTTCTAACGAATAAAGGCTACATATAATACTTTACCAATGCAGCACCTAATTAAATCTGAGTATTTATAAAACTTCGGGAGAACAACAATAACAGCAGGGATTTACAGTTTTAAGTTTACAACTCATTTTATAAACATAATTTTATTTGATCCTCACAACTCTCTTATGAGGTTAGTGATGTTATCTGTGTTTTACAGATCAGGAAACCCAAACTGGAGAAGGTGACAGTAGCACACAAGGAAGTGTCTAAGGCAGGATTCAAACTCAGAATTTTCTAACTGCAGGTACCACACTTTATTCTATGTGCCATCTATCTGCCTTTATGTGCTATATAAGAGATACAGATATATAAATATATCTATATATATAAAATGTGTGTGATCTCATTATACATATAAATCTAATTACATGATTCTATATATGTGTGTATGATCTCATATGTATAATCTAATTATATATGTGTATGATCTCATTATGTATATGATCTAATTATCATATGATTCTCTCTGTGTGTATGTATATATGATCTCATCATATATAATCTAAGTATGATATACTTCTCCCTCTATATATGTGTATGATCTCATTATATATGTAATCTAATTATTATATGATTCTCTCTACTATATATATGGAATTATTATTCCCTCTGAACAGATGAGGAAATTGAGGCTTATAGAGGGGAAATATCTTTCTTTAGGTTCCCATCCAGCAAACAGAAAGATATAGAATTTGAAGCCAGACTCATCTCATTCTCCCAGAGGAAAAATAGGTGTCTGGGTGAGATTGAAAGATACATGGTATTGCTGGAAAAATGATGATTAGTGCCAGAAATGATCATAATTTAGTAAAATTTCTCTGCTATGATCTTAGTTGATGTGGATCATGTCTGTTATCAGTATCAT
The DNA here is from genome assembly GCA_023553655.1 of Myrmecobius fasciatus. Classification (NCBI taxonomy): domain Eukaryota; kingdom Metazoa; phylum Chordata; class Mammalia; order Dasyuromorphia; family Myrmecobiidae; genus Myrmecobius; species Myrmecobius fasciatus. Next base: position 462,664 of record JAJPUD010000196.1, on the reverse strand, counting down.
TAATAAAGTTGCTAACATAGAATGATAAGTCAACTTTAAAACAGGGAGAAGGGCAGGACCTGAGCTTCCCTTGGAAGAGAGAATTCTGAATGAGGAAACTGCTTCTCCTAATAAACAGCTAGGTAGAGCAGTCTATGGCCTGGAATCAAGAAGACCTGAGTTTAAATCTGGCCTCAGATATTTACTATTTGTGTGACTCTGAGCAAATCACTTCACCATGCTTATTTCAGTTTCCTCATCTGTAAAATAGGGATAAGAGTAGCACCTATCTTGCAGGGTTGTTGTGAAGATCAAATGAAATAATAATTGTAAAGCACTCACCACAGTGCCTGGCACATAATCAGTGCTATGTAATTGTTGGTTTTTATTATTATTACCAATAAAAATAGCCTCTTCTAAGCAACTTAAAGTCTTAAAAAGTTGTCTAAAATGTTGAATGATATGCCTAGGGACACACCAGTATGTGCCATAAGTGAGATTTGAACTAAAGTTTTTCTGGTTTTGAATCCATCTCTCTATACACTGTATTATACTATTATCCACTATAAATGGATTAGTTCAGTTGTATTACATGTTTATAAAATTTTCTGTAATACTTTATGTATGATATGCAGTATTTGGAAAAAATATAATGATATTTCTCTTCTACTAAACTGAACATCCTAGAAGAAAGCAGATGTGGTAATTTATTGTGGAGTTTTGTTAAAGTCACTGAAAAAATTCAGGGATTATTGTTTCTTCATTAAAGTAGAATCAGTTTCTATTCTGTTGACTGAAGAAGTATTAAATTACACCTCAAAAAACTGGAAATTAGTGCAGAAGTCAAGAAAATATAATATGTTGGATGACAGAATCAGGATTTTGACTGGTTATAATGATAGACCAAATCTAATCAGATTAAATTTAAAATGTATGAATAAAAAGTTCTGTATCTGATTTTAAAAAAATCAACTCCAAAAGTACAAGATGAAGAATATATGGTTAGAAAAATAGTTTATGTGAACTTCTGGATCCCTCTCATATAATAGGAAAGTTTTTATCTTAAGAATAGGACATAATCCTCAACTAATAAATGGTCAAAGGATATGAACTGGTAATTTCCAGATGAAGAAATCAAAACTATCTGGAATGTTCTAAATCACTTTTGACTGGAGAAATGCAAGTCAAAAACAACTCTGAGATATTTATTTCACATATATCAGATTGGCTAATATGACAAAAAAGGAAATACTAAATGTTGGATAGGATGTGAGAAAATTGGAACATTGATGCAATGTTGGTGGAGTTGTGAACCGATCTAATCATTTTGGAGAAAAATTTGGAACTATGTCCAAAGAAAAATGGAATAGTGCATATTCCTTTGAGCCAGCAATACTACCACTAGATCTGTATCCCAAAGAGATCATTAAAAAAGGGAAAGACCCACATGGGCAAAAGTATTTATAGTAGCCTTTTTGTGATAACAAAATATATAAATTGGGTGGATGCCCATCAATTGTGGAATGACTGATGAGCTGTGGTATATTAATGTAATGGAAGATATTGTGCAATAAAAATAATGAACAAGTAGATTTAATTAAAACCTGGAAAGAATTGTATGAATTGATGCAAAGTGAAATGAACAGAACCTGGAAAATATTGTGTATGGCATCAGCAACAGTGTGTGATGATTAATTATGAATGATTCAGTTCTTAGCAACACAAGGATCCAAGACAAGTACAAAGGACTCACAATGGAAAATGCCATCCACATCCAGCTAAAGAACTGATGAAAGCAGTTCAAAGCATATTTTTTCACTTTATTTTTTATGGTTTTTTCTTTTTGATCTCTTTCTTCTTTCAATAGAAATATATTTTACATGATATCTCATGTATAACCTATATCAAATTGCCTTCCATTTAAAAAAAAGGAGAGAAGACAAAGAAGGAAGGGAGAGATACAAATTTGTAAGTCAAAATCTTGTAAAAATGAATGTTAAAATTGTACTGGCATGTAATTGGGGGGGAAATGTCATTAACAAACAAAAAACAAAAAGAATACCCCAATTATTTATGTTATATTCTAGAAGTTAATGTTTAAATTACTTGTTTGCTATGTAAAATTATTTTTCATAGAAGCCAGGCTGCATATAAATAACAGGAGTATGTTATTATAGTGTCTCTCTCCTTCCCTCCCTCCTTTTCTCTCTCTCTCTCTTTCTCTTTCCCTCTCTCTCCCTGTTTTGTTTCAGGATCTGGATCCTCTCTGCTAAGGAACTCATCTTAGTTTATGGTTAATTATTAATATCTCATTTTATCTATGATCATATAAATGACATTTGTGCCATCTTATAGAATTGTTCTGGTGTCCGTATCATTATATAGCTTATCACATTCAAAATGTGTAACACTAAGAAAGACTCATTTTCATTATGAACACTTTTTCATTTCTCTGCTTCTTAGGCTTCATGCAAAAAATCATTGCATTTCAGGACCTTGTACTATATCTTTGCCAGAGTTGCTAAGATTTCTCTTTTGAAGTGCACAATTCACAAAATAAAAAAGAAAAATTGTCTTAAAGGATCTAAAAAAAATAAAACTTCAAATAAAACCCTTAGAAAATAAGGGCCTCCCATAAGCATCCCTCTCCAAAGAATCCTGTGGATTCTTTCTTACTTATAGTCCTGAATAGGTACGTTCCTTTCTCTGCCAGTTGCACTGGGCATGGTTCCTGCAACAGTTCCTAGAAGATAGCTTTTATCACTGTTCTCTTCCTCCTCCAGCACATAATTAATTGTCAGTTCCTGCTATAAATCTCAAACGCTCTCAGTGGATGCCAGGTATTGTTATGTAATTCTTGTGCAGTCCCTTCTGAATAGTCCACATCAGATGGCACCAGGCATTTCTTGTAAGTCCTGACCCTCCTGTGGGGGGGGAGTAAATCTTTATCCTGAACTTTCTATCAATGAGAAAGAGATCTCCACAGGTCTTCCCTGACTGGCAAAAGATGATTTTTATGGCATTACAGAATTAGATTGGATACGTCCTCTTAAATACTTACATACAGAAAGTCTAAGATCTAAAATTATAAATGATACCAAAAGGTAAAAAAAGGCACGTGATTAGCATAAATTGTTTTAACAAGTTACCCGCAATAACTTAAAATGAATAGAGCAGATCATAGGATTTTTAATTTCACTTCTGGCCCTAAATCCAAACATTTTATGATTAACATGTGAGAGATGGCATAAAAGACAATATGGAGGACATGAATGATGAAAAAACTGCAGGTCAGTCATATAGAGATAATGAGAGGTAGGAAACATATAACTAAAGTGTTACTTTGTAGCCACCAAGGCACAAATTGAAAGAAAGCTTCCAGAGAATTGAATATATTTTCTATGGAAAATTTGTGGGAGAATATAGTCAAGAACTGAAAAGAATAAAATAGTGAAGAAAGGTTATGATCTGCATCATTGAAAAAAGTACCAATGCTAACAAAACACCCCAAATACCAAAATATTCAAGTATATACATAATAATAATCTATGACTATTTGTACCTTTTTTTAAATCAGAAAATATTTTGAATTGCAACTGAAGTATGTAAATGGTTGTAGAAGGAAAACAATAGCTATTTGTATGTAAATGTTATTAATAATTGAAGACTGCTGTACTCGTCTAAAGCCTATGTGAAATAATATATTATTCCAGATTAACCTAAACATAACATTCCTGAAGTCATCCAGGTTTGAAATCTTAGAAGCATTTTTGATTTATCTTTCTTTTCTGCTCATATGTCCAAGTAATCTCTAAATCAATCATATTGAAGTTTTCCTTTGGAAAAAAATAAATTGCTCTCCTCCCCTTTTCCTGTGTCTCCCAAATATCTGATTCACTCCATTTTTCCTAGTATGAACCTCAAACAGGACCTCATAATTTTGAACCAAATTACTATTCAAAAGGTCATTCAGGTCATAAATTGGCAGCTCTATATTCTTCTGACTAATCTAGTATTCGACCAAGTATACTCTAAAGACTAGTGTTAGGAAAGTTTTCCATCAGTGACTTCTCAAACATTTCTTGGCTTAGAGCAAATCATTTAATGTTCCATTACTGTAATTATGTCTAAGTTGTGGTAGATAAACTAGTACATCCTTTTGGAGAACCTGAGGTAATTGTCCAAAGGATGTTCTCACACTGCATTTCTTTTCTCCATCTGTCTCTCTCTCTGATCTCTTCCTTTTGCCCATATCCCGTTCATGCTCTTCTTTTTTGTCTCTACCAAGATCTTTGCCTGTCCATGCACAGCCAAAGGTTTTGCCACAAATCCTCAGAAGCTGTTGTCTCTTGTTCAATAGGAAGTGAAGTAATGGGTTAAAAGTAGGGAGCTGAGGTGGAGTCCCTCCACCCTTATACAAGTGGAGACCTGTATAATACCAACCTCCATTTCTCCTTCCATCATTGGTCTAATGAGGACGATTGTTGTAGGTTTACTGGAACAAGTTCATACTAGCTGGACCTGGAAAGCCAATTATTAAATTTTCATTATGAACACTATCACCTTGGAAATGAGTAAGGGCTACAAAATAGCTACAAAATAGCCCTTGGTTTATTATCTAGTCTATAGGAAATGATAAGAAAAGTGTTAATAGTATAGATTTTTAAAATTAATATTTTTATTTTCCCAGTTAACATGTAAAACAATTTTACACCTGCTTTTAAAACTTGGAGTTCCAGATTCTCTCTCTTCCTCCCCAGCCTTCAAGAAGGCACATGTGAGGTTATACAAAACATTTCCATAAAAGTCATGTTGTAAAAAAACAAACATATATGTACTCCCCCCAAAAAACCCTTAAAAATAATTTGATAAAAAAGAGTATTATTTAGTCTGTATTCAGACATAATCAGTTCTTTCTCTGGGTATGGATAACATTTTAAATCATAAGTCCTTCAGAATAGTCACGGATCATTATATTGCTGAGAATAGCAAAATCATTTACAGCTGATCATCCCACAATATTGCTATTACTTTATACATAGTACTTTTCACTTTGCCTGAAGTTTACTTAAGTTCATGGAGAATTTTCCAGGTTTTTCTTGAGAGCATCCTGTTCATCATTTCCAATAGAACAATAATATTCCATCGTAATCACATACCACAATTTATTCAATCATTCCTTAATTAATAAGCATCCCCTCAGTTTCCAATTCTTTACCCTGAGAACTGCTATAAATAGTTTTATACATACATAGTACTTTATTAATAGTGTAGATTAACTTTAAAGTGCATCATGAGTACATTTGGGATACCGGGAAGAGTCAATTATTCAATATTTATTAGGTCACCCTTAAACAGCCTTTACAGGTTTGTTGTTGTTGTTGCTACTTGAGAAAATTAGTTTGGAAACCTTAAAGCATTAAAGAAAAATGAGTTGTGAAAGCTGCTTTTGTGGCTATAGTTAGCACAGGGTTAATTTAGCAGCAGCACATCTCAAAAGAGCAATAGGATCATTTATAGGAAAACAATTTGTCTGGTTTCTATTTGGAACACAGTCATTTCTTCTGTGCAAATAAAGCCTGAATATGTCTTTTTCAGTCCTATAAAATAAATTAGCTTTCTGTTTTCGATGTTCTCACAATGATGTTACTTGAATTAGTCCATTTAAATTACTGAGAGAACTAAAATTGAAGGGGTGGGAAAGTCAACAAACCTCTTAACTTGAAAATAGATGTTTGAAAAACTTTCTGAATGATGAAAATAATGTGTACATTAGAGGTAAGAGGAACCTAATGCAAGGGTCCCCAAGCTATGTATGAGTCAATGAGCTGGGTGGGGAAGGAGAGAAAAAAGGAAGGGGAGGAAGGCAACATACAATGCAGAGGGAAGATTCATAATTCTGTGGCAGCATTTGTCATTTCTCTCAAATCTTCTAATGTCAAGGAGTTGCAAGTTGTTCTGGGTACCAAGAAAGCATTATCCTAATATTTACTTTGGTTTCCTCTTCTAGGCTATCTTAGTCCTTAGGTGATATTTACATTATATATATATATATATCCAAGCATAAATACACACATACACACATTTATATGTTTGTGTACATGTGTGTGAACACATAGACATATACACACATGTATACACACACATATATCTGTAGGCAGATAGATGGTTCAGTGGATAGACCACTCTGCCTGGGCTCAGGAAGACCTAAATGAAAATCCAGCTTCAGACACTAGATTCATTTCATGAACCTTGTCAAGTCATTTAACTTCAATTTGCCTTATTCCACTGAAGAAGGAAATGGCAAACCAAAGACAGTATCTTTGCCAAGAAAACTCCACAGATTGTATGGTCCATAGGGTCATGAAAAGTCAAATCTGACTGAAGGACTAAATAACAACAAAATGTATATATGTATATGTGTGTGTAATTGTTATTCTGGAGAATGGTTTAAAGATTTACATTAGATTCAGAGAATCTGTCTTGTTACTAGATGGTATAATTTATATAATGGTTTGAAAAAACAATTGTTTTACAACCATCAGTTAAGCATAATTTTATTTTTACAGTACAATAGTCAATGCTCTGCTTGCTAATTAGGCTCAATTAGTATTCATTAATCATATTAATAATATGAATTAAATTAAATTTAAACTTTTTAAACAAATTTAAAATTTGACTCTAATTTTTACTTAAGGAATAATTGATTTTATCACAGAAAATAGACTTTGTTTTTTGATAGTAAGATCTCAATTTGTAAAACAGATTGAACATAATACTAGTTAATAGATAAAGAAAATGTGGCTACTAATAAGGAAATCCAACTCTAAAATTGGAGTAGGGGACGGGAGTGAAAAATGACAAAAATATCTCTGAATTTTTAAAAATTCTATTTAGAAGGTAGAGCACATTATTATTTAACAATAAAGCCTCTAGTATTCTAGATTATTGTTAGGGTGGGTTGGAAGCAGAGTTTACCAGTTATTTACTTGACATTGCATCACAGAGATGGTAATAATCATACTTTTGATGTTTTCATTTCCCCAAACTGTCCCATGTTCAGGAATTCTGAAATTCCTTAATCTGATCATAATCTATTATCATTCTACCTTTTCCTCTTCCAAAAATCAAACTCTGGTCTTTGTCCTCACACTGACGACCAAATTCTCCATCCCAGTTTTTTTTTTCCCCTAAACTAGCAGTCTCCTCTCTTCTCCATCTAGACCCCTGAGACTAATTAAATTTATACTGTCCTCTTTTCTCAAGGCCTTTGCCTTCTTATCCAATCATCAATCTTGCTCTGCCAAGTCTTGGACTTGGATTATTTTCACCATTCTATATCCTCACTATTATTCATATGCTGCTAAAGGAAGCTGAAAAAAACCATGAAACCAAGATAATTGGGTCCATTACAAGTATTACACAACTTCAACTGGGACCTCTTCGCTGCAAAATAATTATTTTACACTGCTACAATTGATTCACTATCCTGCTCATCCTAATGACTTTTCAAAACTTTTTAATCCTTGTCAAATATACCATGGCTCTTCAACTCCTACTCTCTCAACTGAGAACTTTGCCTCTTTTTTTCCCCTGAGGCAATTGGGGTTAAGTGACTTGCCCAGGGTCACACAGCTAGGAAGTATTAAGTGTCTGAGACCAGATTTGAACTTAAGTGCTCCTGACTTAGGGCTGGTGCTCTATCCATTGTGCCACCTAGCTGCCCCTCATATTTTGTTAAAACTTTGAAGCCATTTGCTGAGAGCTTCTTCTCCCTTTCTTTTCAACTAATATCACTCAGATGTTTTCCATTACTATCTCCTCCTTACAGGAAAAGATAGCCTTCTTTTTGACCAAGCCAATTTCTCCACATGCCCAAATGATCCTATAACATCCTTTTTTATCCTGCAGATTTCACTCACTATTATTCCGACTCCCTCATTTATCTTTAGTCTTTCCATCTACTAGTTGCTTCCCTACCTACAAAATATCCATGTCTCTCCCAAACTCAAAAAACCTTCATTTGACCCATCCATTCCTAATTAGTTATTATATTGTTTCTTTCCTCCTTTTTGTAGCTAAACTTGAAAACACATTTAATGCCTTTTATTTCCTTTCATCTTGCTTCTGACCTCATCATTTATTCAAACTTCCCATTATTTCCAAATTTGGGGGTAGGGATAGGATTCTGGGAAGATGGTGGAGTAGGTTGGTAAATTTCAAGCTCTCCCGATTTCCTTTGAAATAGAACAAATATCCACTGTAGGGTGAACATAGACTGGTGAAAAATCAAGAAGACTTGGGGCACACCTGGAGTCCTTCTGATACAACCCAAGAACATCTGAAGAAAGACCAGAGAAGATCCAAGGAAAGTCTCTGGGCTGGGATTTAACCCATATGAAGTGCAAACATCTCTGGGCTCTCTCTGCAGAAACATCAAGTGGGGATCCTTTGGGTTAGCTGGATGTGGCTGGAGCCTCAGTAGGAACCACAGAGACTTTCACCTGTTTGTCCAGTTAGGGTTTGAGTCTGGGAAGACTGTGTGAATCTCGGCTGTAGGCATTTGCTGGAGGGTAGAGCTCTTAGTATGGGATTCCAGGTCATAGGGGAGATCTGAAGTGAAGCTTGAGGCACCATTCCCCCTCGCCCCACAATTAGAAATGTATTAAAAAATATGAATGGCAAAGAAAAAAGAACCCCACCATAGAAACATACTATGGGAACAGGGAAGACCAGAGTTCATCTTTAGAAAAGGACACTTTAGTTAAAAAACAAACAAACAAACAAAAAACCCTTCTATTCCAAAGAGTAATGTGAAATGGCTCCCTGCCCAAAAATAATTCATGGAAGAACTCAAAAACTAATTTAAAAATAAAATAAGAGACATTGAGGAAAAACTAAAAACTAAATAAAAATCACCCAAGAAGAACAATGGGAAAATAAGTTAAACAATTAGAGCAGGAGATACAGAGTCTCAAAGAGGAAAATAACTCTGAAAATTAGAATTGGGCAAGGGGAAGCCAGTGAAGCTATGGGAGATCAAGAAATAATAAAACAATATAAAGAATGAAAAAATGGAACAGAATGTGAAACATCGTATAAGAAAAATGGCAGATTTTGAGAATAAATCAAGAAGAGAAAATATAAGAATAATTTGCTTAAAAGTTGTGCCCCAAAAAAGGACTTTGACATAATCCTGGAGTGATAGAACATGAAGGGAAAGTAGAAGTAGAAAAAAATCCACTGATCACCACCTCAAAAAAGATCCTTTGTGGAAAACACATAGGAATATTACTGCCAAATTTCAAAACCCTCAGGCAAAAGAGAACATTTCACAAGAAATAAGAAGAAAATGCTGGAACTACAATTAAAATTATACAGGACTTTGCAGCAGCCACAATAAAAGACTATCTTGGAATCATAACTACTGACAAAAGAACTAGACCTGCAACCAAAAATATTCTATCCAGCAAAATTATAATATTGAATGCGAAAAAAAATGGATATTCGAGCTTGCAGATTTTCAGAATTTTCTATTGACCAAACCTGAACTTTAAAGAGAAAATTTAACATATAAGAGTCAATATAATGATCAGTTTCAAAGAACTCAATATGGATAAATTGTTTATGGTTTTTTTAAACATGGGAAATTTATAGCATATGTTTAAGACTGACATCAACAATACAACAGCTCAAAAAAAATTGGGGCAGAGTTAAGATAAAATTAGTAATTATACAAATGAGATACAGAAAAAGAATAGATATAAAGGCATTAGAGGGGGAAGGAAGGTTTGTGATTCTGAAAAACCTACGCACACCAGGAATAGGTTAAATAGGCAATACTACATATATACTATGAAGGGTTTAGCACATCCCCCAAAAATCTATAAAGAAATAAGGGGGGAGGATGGGCAGAAATCCTTATCCATATATCTGATAACTATTCCATGCTCCCCTAATTTATGATATATTTTATTTCTAAATCATGTATGTATTTTGACCTTATCTTGGTATGGTATGAGATGTTGGTCTGTATTTATTTTCTGTGAAATTGCTTTACAATTTTCACAACAATTTTATTTTTGGTCAAATAGTGAATTCTTCTCCTACTGTGTATTGTGCACCTAATCTATTCCACTGATTCACCACTTTACTTCTTAATCAGTATTGGATTATTTTGATAATTACCATTTTTTAGTAAAGTTTGAGATCTGGCATTACTAGTTTACCTTCAGTCATATATATAATATATATATATATATATTTGCAGGAATGGGTAAATAAAAAGAAGTATGGTCAATGTATACATGAGTTCAATGATCATTCTATGCTGATAACTCCCAGACCTATGTATCTAACTCTCATCTTTCTAGCTCCAATCCTGTATCTCCAGTTCACTGCTAGACATCTCCAGTTGCAATGTTTCAGACTCAACATGTCCAAAAAGGAAGTCATTATTTTCCCTTAATAAAAATCTTGTCTCTTCAAACTTGAATGTATGAATGGAAAAGCATTGCCTTAAAGACTTACCATGTACTAAATCCAGGAAGACAGACAAATTAGGGATTCATTTTCTAATTAAGGAAGACAAAGCCCGTAGGAAGAAAGTTTTTAGCTATATAGCAAATAAAAAAGTTAGGAAGCTATTAGTATGTACTTTAGAACATACTCTTCCTCTTCCTCCCCTGACCCACCCTTGGGGAAGCTAACCACCCTGGGAAGAGGAGGTAGGGAAGTGGGCTTAAGGATAAGAGTAAAATAATGATCCTCCAAGAGAGGTGAGGATAGGGGGTGAGTGTTCAACCAAAGGCAGAAAAGAGGAAGAGGGCATTGGCAGGAAGATATTGGGTGGACTCTGAAGTTAATGTGATTTCCTTTTTCTTCTTGTTTTGAGCTTCCAACAGAAATAAATTCCCATTCATGCTGCAGATCCCTTATTCTCCAACTTAATCCTGTTAGAACAGCTAGAACAATAGAATGCTGGAATGGAACCTTGTAAGTCCAGCTTTACCTTTACAGATGAGGAAACTGAGGCTCCTTCAAAAAAAAAACTAGCTCAAAATTATAGAGCTATTTAGAGGCAGAGGCAGAGGCAGGGCTTGAACCCAGGTATTCTCATAAGTCCAGAATTGGGTTTCCGCTTCCCCCCTCCCCCCAGCCATGAGAAAATCTTATGCTTCCTGGAAAATAGCATGTGGTTTATTTTCCTTCTCTGAGTAGAATCTATAGGAAGTTGTTTCAACAGAATACTATGAAGCTTCCCATTATTTACTGTTCCTTCATTTGATCATGATGTCATATTTACTCCATGATTTGTCAAGAGGCTCATTAATCAAAGAGATAAATGGAACTTGAAAACAAATACTAGATGACTTTCAGTAACACTTGGCTTTGAGAAGATGTCCTTTATCTTTGAACTTAGCTCAAAATTTAATTAGCCTGTAAAGGGTTGTTTAAAAATCCATCTATTCTTGATTAAAGGAATTTTGCTAATTTTGGAAAATGTATTGAACAGAAATGAAGTTGGGTCTCATATAGTTTTGTCACCAAGACACTCTTCAAGAATGTCTGGTTTGCAACAATGATGAGAATTAGAATTATGATCAAAAATATCATATCTAGCAAAATTAACTATAATTCTGAATGAGAAAAAAATGGGCATTCAACAAACTTGCAGATTTTCAGGACTTTTTATCAACCAAACCTGAACTACCAAAAAATTTAACATATAAGAGCCAATATCAAAGATCAGTTATAAAAAACTCAACATGAACAAACTGTTTAAACATGGACAAATTGTTTATGTTTTTTTAACAAAGAAAATGTATACTATATGTTTAAGATTCACATCAACAATAGGATAGCTCAAAAGAAAGATTGGCAAAGTTAAGGTAAAAATAGTTTCTCCCAATTTTATACAATTATACAAATGAGGTGCAGAGGAAAAATAGTTAGAGGCATTAGAGGGAGGAGTAGGGCTCATAGATGTGAAAACTCATACTGGGAATGGGTTCAATAAGCAATACTACATATATAATATGAAGGGTATAGCCCCCTTTAAAATTTATAAAAGTAATAAGGGGAGAGGGATGAGTTAATAAGGAAGCAAATAGGGAAGAGGGAAGAAGACAAGGGAGTGATCCTTGGGTGGGGGGAGGTTAAGTAATAGCAAGATAAGTTATTAAGTGGAATTTAATTAAATAGTCAGCAAGGATAGGAAAGACATGTGTGTGTATATGTGGGCTATGTGTGTATTTATAGATGTATAACTCTACCTAAAATAATCTAAAGATAATGTCCAGCTTGCTGTCCAAAGGTCTGGGCCACTATCTTGTACCTGTACTCAGACAATAGGAACCTCTCAATCTCAAGATAAAGAAGGGGATTGATGCAAGCCCCTACTACCAAACTTCGTACCAATCAGGCTATGCCTCAGTTCTGTAAAAAATCATGGTGCCCTTATTTCCATGATGTCTCCACCCTGCTGTTCTCTATTATCCAAAACATATATAAAGGGAACTGTCCTGTTGCTTGGGTTCTTTAAATGGAATCAAGCCATGGAGTCTTTTGTTGGTAGATATCAGGGCCCCTGCTAATAAGTGCTATCTTACTTGAAGACCTTCCTCAGTTTACTTTTTTGTTAAAATCTCTATCATGATAGTTGGGCCATTCCACTGGTTTAGGATCAGAAGTAGAATGCAATGGATATACCAAAAAAAAAAAAATTTACAAAGAACTTCAAAAAGATTTACTCATTATATGATGGATCCATACAAATATAATATTTATTCAAGTGCATGAGACACCCCCCACTCCCTAACACACACACACACACACACCCCTTTTTCTCTACATCAGAAAAAAAGCATATTAAGGAAGATAACAATATTTCCACCAAACCTAAAAAAATGCCACCTCCCACCAGGCTGGGCTTTTTATGCCCTAGGCAACCAAGACACTATGCCAATGAATCAGGCCTTACTCCCACAGAGTAATTAAATTCTATGGATATCCTCCTCCCCTCTTAAAAAAGAAACCATCCCAGTCTAGATAAAATAGATGGGCTCTTCCAGATTCTATCATTACTGATTTTTCTAGTTTGCAAGATTCAAACTTGGTGATCTTAATGGGATCCCGCTCAGATCCTATTGGTTTTTCTTTATATATGTGAGTAAAAGGAAAAGAGAAAAATGTCATCTTGTTTGACATTGTGAACTGACAATAATTTGTTTTTTAATATGAAAAGTCCCCTTGCTTTCTCAGCCACTATTTTAATAGAATAACAAAAGTGTTAAAGCTCCAAGTTTAAAAAACCCCACCAGAAACAAATCTGTGGGCAGGAAACTCAAAGCATGTTCTGGCACTTTCTGGTAGGCAATTGCCAATTTAAAAGATGGAAACAAGAATAAACCACTCTTTCCAAAAGAATTTTGTGTACAGAATCAGATTGGAAAGCTAATGGGAAATGGGATGACGTATAAACTTCTTTAAATTTGCTTTCAACTTTGTATGTGTTTTAATGTTTGAATCAAATCAGATTTCTTAATTAATGCAGTATGAATAAAGAATTTATTTAAGCTGAGATCTGTTATTATTTATCAAATGAGTGCAAAGGCTTTTCTTGTTTTCCAAAACCACTAAAAGAAAGGTATAAAATGAAGTTTGTCATGATTAAATCTATGCCTAAGGCCTCATTGGACAATCACAAAAGTTCTTTGTCCTGGTCTTTATTAAAATAATTCAATATTTCACTCTATAAAAATTATGGAATCCCAGAACTGGAAGAAAACTTGGAGATCATTTGGTCTAGCCCTTTCCATCACAAGTAATAACCCAATCTCTGCATGAGGACTTTCAGTGTTGGAATTGTATGCAAATACAATCAATAAGAAATATGAGTTGATATTTACAACAGTATGGTTCTGACTCACAAGCAACATAAACAAAGAGACACCCAGTTCTCATCTAATCATGGGGCTTATTAGTAGTTCCCTAAACACCAGGGAACATTCATTCACATAACAGGATACAAGAACACCTCTGCCTTAATTGCATTGCTATATTTGATTTCCAATCTAACTTTGGATCTAGGAAATAAAGCTTCACATATAGACAAAATTCTAGGAAATTGGCTCTGTCTGGAAGTACAAACCAATTTTCAGTAGCTTATGGAGGGTGGGGTATGGGTATTTTTATTTTGAGGTAGTCAAAGAAAGGCTAGAGCCTTTAACAAATGTATCACTGTAGAAGGAGCAGACTCCAAACAATCACTCAAAGAGCTTTTATTGGCACTTATGGTATGCTAGATGCTGAAGATTCAAAGACAAAAATAAGACAGTTTCTATCCTCAAGAAGCTTACATTCTACCAGGGAAGACTCATATACAAAGTAATGCAAAAGATGGATCTCAGATTTTGTTTAGTATGCCATTCATGAGTAAATCAGATAAGGATAAATATAGAGATTGGCAGAATTCTTTTGGTTTTTAAGAGATACACTTATGCACTCATCAGCCAATTCGGATGTTTCTATATACTGACCTCCTCTCCTTTCTCTGGGGAAGATGACCACTCTAATCAAATATCAAGTGAATGGGTGTAATGTCCATAATGATCAGGAGGTAGCAAACGTCACTAATGAAGCATTTGGGTTTGGGTATCCTCTATGAAGACATCTAATTAAGATGATGTCAGCAGAAAGAATGCATTTCTGATATGAGGAGCAGAGAGGTGAAATGAGAAGGAAGGGAGATTTTCATCATAAGTTTCTTGTATCTCCTCTTGGACATACTTATTCTTATTTGAGAGTCATTGGTCCAAGGAATTTTGAAGTCTAGGACAATCTTTAGGGCATGTGATTCTGGAATCAGATGTGTTTCTTGTTTAGGTACTTGGTTCAAGAGATGAGGTCACCATCTGGTTTTTGGTGCATGAGATATCCTGAATTTGGAAATCAAATTGTGAGGAGAATGGGAACCAGTACAATCATTACTAATTATATATCTGAATGATCTTGAGTTTTTATAAGTTTGGATAGAACATCTGGATCAAGATAGGAAATCTCAGAAGGTTGCTCTATTCAATTCAATAAATATTAATGAACACTTCCTATGCACATGACAGCCTACTAGATAAAAAGACAAAAATTTGCTATCAAGGTGCTCATGTAATATTGAGAAATATAACATTTTTATTTTTAAAAACAAAAACTTAAGAAAAAACACATATGTGCATGTAAGTACATAATATCTTGCCTCCCTTTCCCCATTTATCCAATTTGTACTGTCATCAGTAGGCTAGATCTCCAAAGGGGTGGCTACTACTGTGGATGGCTTCCATTCTAACACTAGCTAATAAGTCCCAACTAACATTAATTAGCCCGTAGACTCAGCAAGAGTTTAAAGAATGACAGTAAGCACATGTGTCAAAGAATTCTCAACTCTGGAACTACAGTCCTGATGTCCTTCCTATTTCTAGACTCTCCTCACATCTGTGATGGATGAATTTACTCCATTGCTTAGCTAGATTAGAATGTCAGTGGACACAACATCTCTACCTGATGGGTGGTTCAGCTGGATTCCTTGGCTTGCTCTTTGATGGGCAGCTGATGTCCTTTCCCACCTTTAGCTGGCTTGGCTGGTTGCTCCTCATTCTCTCTAGTTGGAGGTAGTGTTCTTTTAGTTGGGGCCAGTGACTCTCCATTTAGGATCAGTATAAGTCTCTTCCCTTTGATTCTTATAGTCCCCCCAAATCTCAGTTCTAGGTTTGTTTGTAAGGTCTAGCCCCATCATGTGACAATCTTTTCTGACTCATTAAATTGTGAGTGCCTTGAAATGCCTTTCCATCAATCTCCAGTGTAGAGTTCCTGACACATAACAGGTGACTAACATGTTTATTTATTGCTAAGACTGAATAGATCAAGCTCTTCAGCAGCTAGTGGAGCAGTGGAGAGGTGCTGTGCCAAGAGTTAGAAAGATTCATCTTTCTGAGTTCAAATCCAGTCTCTGATGCTAGCAGTGTGACCCTGGGCAAGTCACTTAACCCTGTTTGTCTCAGTTTCCTCATCCGTAAAATGAGCTAGAGAAGGAAATGACAAACTATTCCAATATCTTTGCCAAGAAAACCTCAAATGGAGTCACAAAGAATCAGATGTGATTGAAAACTACTAAACAGCAACAAGGGATCAAACACTACTTCCTAGAATAAGGTATTCCATTTCACCTTCCGTTAGGGTGATAAATTGCAATGTAGCCAGTTTTCCCCAATTAGATTATAAGCTCCTTGAAGCCAGAGATTGTCATTTGCCTCTTTTTGTATCCCTAACACTTAGTACTTTATATTTCAAGATTAGCTCTGTCTTTTAGCTTTCACTTAAGTCTCACACAAGAATCCCTCTTAATTATATGAGATTTTAACTTTTATCACAGGATTTCAGAATTGGAAGGAAAGGACCTCAGAGGTAGTAAACCCATCTCTTATCTGAAAAAAAAATTCTCACTTTTTAATATGACTAATATATGGTCACTCAACCTTTGTTTGAAGGTCTCTGGGTGAGAGGACATCACTGGTAGGAAGTATGATACAATAGAAAGATGTAATTGCATTCAAAGCAATATAACAAGTGACTTCAAACAAGTCTGCCCTTTACTACCTGTGTGACTTTGGGTAAATCCTCTTAATCATCTTCCTTAAAGTGATTTCCTTAGCTGTAAAATGAAAGGACTGTACTAGATGGCCCATGCAGCCTCTTTTAACGCTATAACAATGATCCTATGTAGGCAGATAAATAAGTATAATTTGAAAGAATGAACCCTAATGTTTCAAGAAAGGTTTTCTCTGGAAAGTGGCACTTACGTCTTGAACAAAGCTAGAGATTAAAAGGTATGATGAATTATTATGTTATAAGAAATGATGAGCTTAATGAACTTAGAAAAACATGGAAAGATTTGCACAAAATAATAAAGAGTGAAAAGAGCAGGACCAAGAGAAAATTATATATAGTTACAGCAATATTCTTTATTTTTTTTATTTTTTATTTTTTTTCTTATACTATAACTTTTTTTAATTAAAAGCTTTTTATTTACAAAACATATCAGTGATTTTTCTACATTGACCTTTGCAAAACTTTTTTTTTGTTCCAAGCTTTTCCCATCCTTCCCCCCACCCCCACCCCTAGATGACAGGTAATCTAATACATGTTAAATATGTTCAATTATATGACAAATCCAATATATGTATACATATCTATACAGTTATCTTACTGCACAAGAAACATCAGATCTAGAAAGAGAGAGAAAAAAAAAGCAACCTAAGAAGAAAAACAAAATGCAAGGAAATATTCACAGAAAGAGTTAAAATACTGTGTTGTGGTTCACACTCAGTTCCCTCAGGCCTCTTTCTGGATGTATATGACTATCTTCATAGCTGAATAATAGAAACTGGTTTGAATCACATCATTGTTGAAGAGAACCATGTCCCTCAGAATTGATCATCATATAGTCTTGTTGCTGTGTATAGTGATCTCCTGGTTCTGCTGATTTCACTCAGCATCAGTTCATGCAAGTCTCTCCAGGCCTCTCTGAAAACCTCCTGTTGATTGTTTTTTACAGAACAATAATATTCCATAACATTCATATACCATAATTTATTCAGCCATTCTCCAATTGATGGGCATCCATTCAGCTTCCAGTTTCTAGCCACTACAAAAAGGGCTGCCACAAACATTCTTGCACATGTGGGTCCCTTTCCCTCCTCTAAGATCCCCTTGGGGTATAAGCTCAATAGAAACACTGCTGGGTCAAAGGGTATTGTACAGTTTGATAACTTTTTGAGCATAGTTCCAGATTGCTCTCCAGAATGGTTGGATCCATTCACAGTTCCACCAACAATGTATCAGTGTCCCAGTTTTCCCACATCCCCTCCAACATTATTTTTTCCGTCATTATTTTTTCCTGTCATCTTAGCCAATCTGACAGGTGTGTAGTGGTATCTCAGAGTTGTCTTAATTTGCATTTCTCTGATCAATAGTGATTTGGAGCACCTTTTCATGTGACTAGAAATAGTTTCAATTTCTTCATCTGAAAATTGTCTGTTCATCTTTTGACCATTTATCAGTTGGAGAATGGCTTGAATTCTTATATATTTTAGTCAATTCTCTATATATTTTAGAAATGAGACCTTTATCAGAACCTTTGAATGTAAAAAATATTTTCCCAGTTTATTGCTACCCTTCTAATCTTGTCTGCATTCATTTTGTTTGTACAAAAACTTTTTAACTTGATATAGTCAAAATTATCTATTTTGTGAGTAATGATGATCTTTGGTCACAAATTCTTTCCCCCTCCACAAGTCTGTGAGGTAAACCATCCTACATTGTTCTAATTTGTTTATAATATCATTCTTTATGTCTAGATCATGAATCCATTTTGACCTTATCTTGGTATATGGTGTTAGGTGTGGGTCAATGCCTAGTTTCTTCCATACTAGTTTCCAATTTTCCCAGCAGTTTTTGTCAAATAGTGAGTTTTTATCCCAAAAATTGGGGTCTTCGGGTTTATCAAACACTAGATTACTATTGTCATTGAGTATTTTGTCCTGTGAACCTAACCTATTCCACTGATCCACTACTCTATTTCTTAGTCATTACTAAATGGTTTTGATGACCACTGCTTTATAATATAGTTTTAGATCTGGTACAGCTAGGCCACCCTCATTTGCATTTTTTTTCATTAATTCCCTTGAAATTCTTGACCTTTTGTTTTTCCAGATGAATTTTGTTGTTATTTTTTCTAGGTCAATTAAATAATTCCTTGGGAGTTTGATTGGTATAGCACTAAATAAATAGATTAGTTTAGGTAGTATTGCCATCTTTATTATATTCACTCAACCTATCCAGAGCACTTGATGTTTTTCCAATTGTTTAGATCTGACTTTATTTGTGTGGAGAGTGTTTTGTAGTTTTGCTCATATAGATCCTGACTTTCCCTTGGCAGATATATTCCCAAATATTTTATACTATCAAAAGTTATTTTAAATGGAATTTCTCTTTGTATCTCTTGCTGTTGCATTTTGTTGGTGATGTATAAAAATGCTGATGATTTATGTGGATTTATTCTGTATCCTGCAACTTTGCTAAAGTTGTGGATTAATTCTAAAAAATTTTTAGTTGATTCTCTAGGGTTCTCTAAGTAGACCATCATATCATCTGTAAAGAGTGATAATTTGGTTTCCTCATGACCTACTCTAATTCCTTTAATCTCTTTTTCTTGTCTTATTGCCAAAGCTAGCATTTCTAATACAATATTGAATAGTAATGGTGATAGTGGGCAACCTTGTTTCACCCCTGATCTTATTGGGAATGGTTCTAGTTTATCACCATTACATATGATGCTAGCTGATGGTTTTAAATAGATGTTACTGACTATTTTAAGTAAAAGTCCATTAATTCCTATACTCTCTAATGTTTTTAATAGGAATGGATGTTGGAGTTTATCAAATGCTTTTTCTGCATCTATTGAGATTATCATATGTTTTTTGTTAATTTGGTTATTGATATAGTCAATTATGTTAATAGTTTTCCTAATATTTAACCATCCCTGCATTCTTGGTATAAATCCTACTTGGTCATGGTGTATTATTCTCAGAATGATTTTCTGTAACCTCTTTGCTAATATTTTATTTAAGAATTTTGCATCAATATTTATTAGGGAGATTGGTCTATAATTTTCTTTCTCTGTTTTTGTTTTGCCTGGTTTAGGTATCAGTACCATGTCTGTGTCACAAAAGGAGTTTGGTAGGAGTCCTTCATTCCCTATTTTTTCAAATAGTTTATATAGTATTGGAGTTAATTGTTCTTTAAATGTTTGGTAGAATTCACATGTAAATCCATCTGGTCCTGGGGAGTTATTCTTAGGGAGCTGATTAATGACTTGTTCTATTTCTTTTTCTAAAATGGGACTATTTAAGTAATTTATTTCCTCTTCTGTCAATCTGGGCAATCTATATTTTTGTAGATATTCCTCCATTTCACTTGGGTTATCAAATTTATTGGCATACAGTTGGGCAAAGTAATTCCTGATTATTGCTCTAATTTTCTCTTCATTGGTGGAAAGTTCTCCCTTTATATTTTTGAGACTAACAATTTGATTATCCTCTTTCCTTTTTCTAATTAAATTAACTAGAGGTTTATCTATTTTGTTGGTTTTTTCATAAAACCAACTTTTAGTTTTATTTATTAATTCAATAGTTTTTTTACTTTCAATTGTATTAATCTCTCCTTTTATTTTTAGGATTTCAAGTTTGGTATTTGATTGGGGGTTTTTAATTTGTTCTTTCTCTAGCTTTTTTAGTTGCAAGTCCAATTCATTGATTTTCTCTTTCTCTATTTTATGCAAATAAGCATCTAGAGATATAAAATTTCCCCTTATTACCACTTTGGCTGTATCCCACAAATTTTGATATGTCGTCTCATTATTGTCATTCTCTTGGATGAAATTAGTAATTGTGTCTGTAATTTGCTGTTTCACCCA
The DNA here is from genome assembly GCA_023553655.1 of Myrmecobius fasciatus. NCBI lineage: Eukaryota > Metazoa > Chordata > Mammalia > Dasyuromorphia > Myrmecobiidae > Myrmecobius > Myrmecobius fasciatus. The sequence goes on along the minus strand of JAJPUD010000196.1, from coordinate 442,158 downwards.
TTCATTCTTTAGGATGAGATTATTTAGTTTCCAATTGCTTTTTGTTTTATTTTCTCCTGGCCTTATATTGCATGTGATTTTTATTCCGTCATGATCTGAAAAAAATACATTTACTATTTCTGCCTTCTTGCATTTGATTTTGAGGTTTTTGTGTCCTAACACATGGTCAATTTCTGTATAAATTCCATGGACTGCTGAAAAAAAGTAAACTCCTTTCTGTCTCCATTTAATTTCTTCCAAAGATCTATCATACCTAACTTTTCTAACATTGTTTACCTCCTTAACTTCTTTCTTATTTATTTTGTGGTTTGATTTATCTAGTTCTGAGAGAGGGAGGTTGAGATCCCTCACTATTATAGTTTTGCTGTCTATTTCTTCTTGCATCTCTCTGAACTTTTCCTCTAGGAATTTCCATGCTATACCATTTGGTGCATATATTTTTAGTATTGATATTGCTTCATTGTCTATGATACCCTTTAGTAAGATATAGTTTCCTTCCTTGTCTCTTTTAATTAGATCTATCTTTGCTTTTACTTGATCTGAGATCAGGATTGCTACCCCTGCTTTTTTTTTTTTTTTGCTCACCTGAAGCATAATAGATTCTGCTCCAGCTCTTTACCTTCACCCTGTGTGTGTCCCTATGCTTTAGATGTGTTTCTTGTATACAACATATTGTAGGATTCTGGTTTTTAATCCAGTCTGCTATCCGCTTCTACTTTATGGGAGAGTTCATTCCATTCACATTCACAGTTAAAATAACTAATTCTGTATTTCCTGCCATCTTATTTACCCTAGCTTATGCTTTTCTCTTTCCTATCCCCTTTCCTTCCTCCCTAGTATTTTGCTTTTGATAACCACTTCCCTCAAACAACCCTTCCCCTTTAGAGCCCCACCCCACTTTTTACACCTTTCCCTTAATTCTTCTGTTTTCCCTTCTATTAATCTATTCCCTTTCTTTTCCCCCTTTCCCTTCTGTTTCCTTATAAAATAGGACAAGTTTCTTTTTGATACCCAATACGTCTATTTTTCCCTCAGAGCCAAATCTGATGAGATGTAGATTAACAAAATTCTCATTCCCCTCCTTTTTTCCCCTCAATCATTATAGGTTTTCTTTGCCTCTACCTGTGATGTAATTTCCCTTTTACCTCCTTTTCCTCTTCTTCCAGTGTTATCCCTTTTCTACCTCTAATTTCTTTTTCAGATTATCATATCATAATAATCATAAAATCACAATAATTATATAATAATCATAAAATCACAATAATCATATCATAATAATCATAATGTAATAATAAAATCATAAAATCAACCCTCATTCTATAAGTATCCATAACATAATATAGTTCTCAAGAGTTTTTCTTTCTTGTTATTTTTTTATGTTTCTTTTGTGTTCTGTGTTTGTAGATCACATTTTTTGTTCAGTTCTGGTCTTTTCATTAGAAATAGATGAAATTCTCCTATATCATTGAATGACCATCTTCTTCCCTGGAAGATAATGCTCATTCTAGCTGGGTAACTTCTTCTTGGCTGTAATCCAAGTTCTTTTGCCCTTCAGAATATCTGATTCCAGGCCCTTCAGTCCTTTAAAGTCGAAGCTGCTAGGTCCTGTGTGATCCTAATTGTGGCTCCCCGATATTTAAATTGTTTCTTTCTGGCTTCTCATAATATCTTTTCCTTGGTATGATAGTTCTGGAACTTAGTCACAATATTCCTGGGGGATTTAATTTTTGGGTTTCTTTCAGGAGGTGAATGGTGGATTGTTTCAAGGAGTATTTTGCCTTCTGGGTCTAAAATATCAGGGCAGTTTTCTTTTATGATTTACTGCAAGATAGTGTCTAGGTTCTTTTTTTCATCATGGCTTTCAGGAAGCCCTATAATCCTTAGATTGTCTCTCCTAGATCTATTTTCCAGGTCAGTTGTTTTTCCTAGGAGATATTTCATGCTTTTTTCTATCTTTTTATTTTTTTTTTGTTTTTGTTTGACTGATTCTTGAAGTCTTGATGAGTCATTATTTTCTTCAGTTACTGTTTTTAGTTCCTTTGCAATTGACCATTTACATTTTTTTGTTCATTGCATTCTTTTTCCATTTTTTTCCATTTTATTTTGCAGTGATCTCATTTCATTTCCCCATGTTTCTTCTAACTCTCTTTTAAGATTTTCTATGCAATCTTCAAAGAAAGCCTTGTGGCATGGAGTCCAGTTTATGTCTCTCTTTGGGGCTTTTTCTGGAGTTGCTTTACCTTTAAGGGCCTCAGGATTTGAGGTCTGTTCTTCCCTCTCTCCATAAAAGCTGTCTATGGTGAGAGCTCTTTTTGTTTTTTTATTCATTTTTTTTAAAGGTGTGAGGTCTGTTCAAGGTAAAGGAGGGACAGCTGCTTTAATTTGCTCTGGGGCAGTTCTGCTGATTGAGTTATTTCAGGTGCTGGAAAGTTCTGCTGATTTGAGTTATTTCAGGTGCTGGGCAGCTCTGCTTTAATTTGCCCTGGGGCAGTTCTGCTGATTGAATTATTTCAGGTGCTGATCAGTTCTGCTGATTGATTGATCACCCTAGGGTGCTGTATAATGGTGCTCATCAGGGGTTTAGTGGTTCACAATCTACCCCCCACAAAAGGCAGATCCTCCAAACCACCTGCTTACAATCAGGACAGACTGGCCCAAGAGGCCCCCAGAAGACTCCCAGGTGTGTGAAAAGCACAACGCTCCCACTCCTGTTCTGACTCCTGTTCCAGCTCCCTGCTCCAGCTCCCTGCCCTGGTCCCATGTGCTGCAGTCTGGGTTCAGCAGACCACCCCCTTGCCCAATTAAAACAGACCTGTTTTGAAGTTCTTCCAGAGTATCTTCTTCTAGAAATGTGTTGTACTCCAGATATTGTGGATTTTTTTTTACTTCAAAATCAGTCTAGAGGCTTCATATGTTATTGGTTTGAGGGAAGGTTAGAGGAGGTTACAAAGACTCCTGTCTGATCTCTGCCATCTTGGCTCCATCCCCCAGCAATATTCTTTAAAGAACAACTTTGAGCAATTAAGTCATTTTGACTCTTATAAATACCCAAATTAATTATGAGGGACATATCTGCATCCAAAGAAAGAACTGATAAAAAGACATATGTATTTACACATATACATACCTATCTATGTGTATATAAATATACACACACATGTACACACATATACATATTTTTGTGAGTCTAATGGAAGCCATCTCTAGGGCAGGGGAAGGAAGGGAAAGAAAAACAAAATATATATTTAAAGGGGATAGCAAAGTGTATACAATAGACTTATAATCATATAAGCAATCTTTTTAAAAAAATTACTATGTTATGGAAATTCTTATTTCATAAATTAAAAATAAAGAAAATTGAATAAAAAAAAGAAAGGGCTGTTAATCCCATTCATAACATTACTATCTATATAGCAGGGCTTCTTAAATTTTTCCACTTACAACCCTTTCTCACCCAAGAAATCTTTACATGACCCTGGTTATATAAGTATGTAAATAGGTATTCAAACAATACATTTACTGATAATAAATCATAAATTCATTTTAAAACAATTCTTTGGTATATTTGTACATGTATATGCATATATATAATTTTACCATTTATTAAAGATAAAAGTAAATTTGCATCCTAATGAGATGAATGTTTATTTTTACATGAAGAATTAAATCTTAATGGAATATTTGATACTTTTTACTATTGCAAAATTTTTGTGACCCCCCCAAATTCAAATTAGTGACTCCATATAGGGTTGGGACCCACAGTTTAAGAACCTTTATTTTATAGAATTTTATTTTAAGAAAGACAAGGGTAAGGAGGGATTGCATTCTAGGTAGTCTAGAAATTCCCTATTGCATAGCTAATTGACAACTCCCTGGTTGTAACCTCAGGGAGGGTAGATCACTTGTGTTAGATCTCATCCTTTTTTATAGAGCACCAGGGCTACCCTGATCCTGAACTGCCCTTTTGCATGAAGTAAACATAGACCCACAAGTCTCAAGGAAAACTTAGTCTTAGGAGCTGCCTCTGTTAAGAACATTATAGGTTACTCTCCTATTGTTACTTGAAGACTTTTGCACTTAAGACTCCCTGGAAATATTCCTGGATTTATATTTTTCTTGCTCTTCCCAGTTGCCTTTAGGAAGTATCAGTATTAGCTCTAAGGTTATCAGGTTCAGTGTTCATATTCTTTTCAAAAAACAACAGGAGTGGAAAAAAAGTTCTTCTTGTTTGTATTGTGTACAAAGAACTGGGCAAGGAATCATTCAGGTTCAAGCTCAACTACCAAGGCCATCTAAACCATTCTCTTCCTGGCTGTGAGGAAGAGGAGGTCAGTAGGATGCTCTAATTTCAAACTATCAGTCCTGGGTCCCGTGTTGAGGACTGTTGAGTGGACTGTCTTAGTTTCAGAGGTATCAGCTGCTGCCCCAGTTTTGAGGTAGATATTGTCTCAGTCCCTATTCTTTGTTGCACCTATCTTCCCTTGGGTATCTCCAGTTAAATTACACGACCTTCCCTTAGACAAAACAAATAAAAAGCACCTGTTGATTTTACTGTTGGCCAGCTTATGTACTTCTTCTGTGAAGTTCAGTAAAATCTTAATAATGAACTCAAATAGGAAATAAATATTTGGAAAAGTAGGTGGGGGAGTATATTGTGGAGAACTTTAAATACCAAACTAAGAAGGTTGGATTTTATCCTAGAAGTAATGTTACTTTGAGCAATGGAAGAGTATAATCAGACTTGTGCTTGAAGTATGCTAACTTGTCAGTTGTAATTTAGAGAGGGTCAAGATGGAAGTTTGGAGGCCAATCTGGAAGCTATTTCAAGAGCCTAGACAAGAAGTGATGAGGGCTTGGACCATGTTGGTTGCTGTGTGGATGGAGGTAAGGGAGGATATAGAGGTACAAATTATAAAATTGGAAAGGTGATGGAGAAGAGTCAATGATGATCCTGAGATTATGGAAAGAATGTTGTTTACCAATGACATTGAGAGGGTGATGTCTTGTAAGTGAATTGGATCTAACTGTGGTAAAGCTGCTCAAAGTCATAAGCTTCATTCTCTTCTCCAGAGTCATCTGAGTCCAGTGGCAAGACACAGATCAGGACAACTGGTGATTGTCCTGAGTGTAGTGGGAGACTTTTTTAAGTGAAGGTCTTTCTCAGGTCCCAGTTTGTCTGAGGCAACACTTTTTCAGTGATTAAAGACTAGCTAAGAATTGAGGCAAAGGTGACCTAGTTTGCTTTCTCAAAAGAATAAATCTGAGGGAAGACCCTCAGAGTTTCTGCCCAGAACAGAAACAATTGCTATTTAGTCACTGAGCCATCAAAAACTAAACAAGGAACAAATGAGGCTTGGGCTAGGAATATTATTGGTCAATAAATGAGAGCCAGAATATGGGCTTAAAGGCATAGTCAAGTGGCTCCATTTGTATCTCAAAGGGCTTTATCAAAATTCAGAGCTATACAGGGCAGCTAGGTGGCACAGTGGATAGAGAGGATAGAGCACCAGCCCTGAAGTCAGGAGGACCAGAGTTCAAATCTGGCCTCAGACACTTAACACTTCCTAGCTGTGTGACTCTGGGAAAGTCATTTAACCCCAATTGCCCCAGAAAAAGAAAAACAAAAACCTGTGAATATTATTTTTTTCCCTAAAATCCAGTGAGTTGTTACATTAATAAAAATATAGACTAAATAAGTAGGGAAGAAAAAAAAATCTAGTCCCCAAATCCCTCAAGTATAAATGATCAAAATTAATACTCCCTTCTTGAATCCCAAACCCCCATATAGTTTAACTAATTACTCCTTGACCAGCTTCAGCCTTGGATCACTCCCACCATTTATTGCCTTTGCTCTTATAGATATGCTTCTGAATAAAGTTGGAGCCAGTGATGTTCCAAGGAAAAATCTTTAGGATCTAACCCAGCGGTTGCAGATACAGACTCATCCATTTGCTATATTACATTTGGATATGAACATAGTGGGACAAATACCATTTACAAACTGAGTTAAGTCTGACCCAATTGTTCCCAGCGACTGAGATGGCCTAGGGGAGAATGTGTCCCCTAGATGTTGGTAAGAAGTTATTACATTTCTGCTCTTGATATGTCTTTGAAGTAAAAGAAAACCCTTGTTAAAGCTAATTGATGCTTCCTGGAAATGGTACTAAGGCACTGTTCAGTGATGCTATTCCAATAGCTTTAGAGAAAACACTTTAGTGCCTTTCAGAGACATTCAAGAGGTAGATATAACCTTCCTTCATCTGAAAAAAACAAAAAGGCTAGAGTATTAATACAAAAACAATACCTCACCACTCCACACTTCTCAGATTGGCTAAGATGCAGGAAAAAATGATAAATGTTGGAGGGGATACGGGAAAACTTGGACACCAATACACTGTTGGTGGAACTGTGTACTATTGTGGAAGGAAATTTGGAATTTTGCCCAAAGGTCTATCAAACTGTGATACCCTTTGATCCAGCAGTGTCTCTACTGGTCTGTATCCCAAAGAGATTTCTAAAAAAAAGCAGAAAAGACCCACATGTGCAAAAATATTTGTAGCAGCCCTTTTTATAGTGGCAAGGAACTGGAAACTGAACGGACACCCATCAGTTGGGGATGGCTGAATAAGTTATGGCATATGAACTTTATGGAATATTATTGTTGTATAAGAAATTATCAGCAAGATGATTTCAGAAAAGTCTGAAAAGACTTGCATAAACTGATGCTAAATGAAGTGAGTAGAACCAAGAAAATACTGTACACAGCAACAAGATTATGTGAAGATCAACTGTGATGGTCTTGGCTTTTTTAAACAATGAGGTGATTCAGAAAAATTCCAATAGACTTAGGAGAAATCCATCTGCATCCAGAGAGAGGTCTATTGGGCCTGAGTGTGGATCATAACAAAGTATTTTCACCTTTGTTCTTTGCTTGTTGCTTATTTTTTTTCTCATTTTTCCCTTTTTGATCTTATTTGTCTTGTGCAGTATGATAAATGTAAAAATGTTTGTAGAAGAATTGCATATGTTTAACCTATATTGGATTGTTTTCTATCTAAAGGAGGGGGAAAGGTAAGGAGGGATAAAGAAAAATTTGGAACACAAGATTTTGCAGAGGTTAATGTTGAAAACTATCTTTGCATGTTTTTTTGAAAAATAAAAAAAGCTATTATATATATGTTATAGCCATACGTCTCTCAGTTGAATGAAATTTTATATGTACACACACATACATATAGCGGGATACCTCTCTCAATATAATGACATAAGAATAAATTCCCACTCTTAGTTTGGGCACCATGAATAACACCACTTCTGAATTTCAGAGAATCAAATCTCTCCCTGAAAGTGAATGTCTTTTATTGAAAGAAAACTGATTAGGTATTACATTTAGGTGAATTCAAGAATTTTAGAATATGATACTGACATTTTAAAATATTTCATAATGCAATTGAGACTTTAGGCTATATATTTCCTCATTAGGGACACCATCAGTGTGGAGAAGGGTGGAATGACCTTCTGATAGTACCCTGAAAAGCTAGGGAATTTTTAAATGGTTCTTAGTTCTTCTGGGGACATACTGATAGAAAATGGAGATTATTTTATGATGATCAATCTGAATCTTGGTGGAGGAGAGAATATAATGCAAAAAATTTATGGTCTTCCAAAGTAACATTTTGTTGTTTAAACAATGTACTAGTGTGGCTTGAATATCAGGACATGGGTTACATATCAGCCATGATGTCATTTACAGCCTAAATCATGCCTGCCATTCATCAAACATTGGAAGAGAGATAAAGAGTTATCCAGTCTAATGAGCATTCTATACCCATGCCAAGGTCCTGAAGGCTATCTTCCATTCATCTTCCTCATACTTGGACAAGTTTATATCAATCAATTAAATCAGTATTTATGTGTTAATTATAGGGCATTTAGGTGTTGTAATGGATAGAGTGCTAGGTTTGGAGTCAGGAAAACCTGAATTCAAATCCAGCCTGAGATACTCAATAGCTGTGTGACCCTGAGCAAGTTACTTAACCCTGTTTGCTTCAGTTTGCTCATCTGTAAAATAATCTGGAGAAGGAAGTGGCATTTTAAGGCCAGGTTGAATAACTGGACTATTTTAGGTGTGCCATAATCATAATAAACTAACACCACCACCTCCCAGGCAGGGAGGTTTATGATGTATCTATTTATGATATTTGAAAATTTTGAAAACTAGGTTTGCAAAGATGCTTTGGAATTAGGTTTATCCTAACAACAACCTACCTGGTAGGTACTATTATGCCCATTTTACAGATGAGGAAACTTCCCAGAATCACATAGCTATTAAGTGTCTGATCCTGCATTTGAACTTAAGGATTCCTGACTCCAGGCCCATTGCTCCATTCACTGTTTTATCCATTGGTCCTAGTCTTCTTTTACATAGCAGCCCTTCATATATATGAAGATAATTATTCTGCCCCTCTATTTCTTATACCCCCAATTTATTTAATACACCAGATTTTGTGCCCCACTCCCACCTTTCAGCTTCCTTTTGTAGTCCCCCGCATTAGATTTTAAGCTCCTTGAGGGTAGGGACTTTGTCACATTTTTATTACCAGTGCTTAGCAGCATCTGGCACACTTGTTGCTATTCAGTCATTTTTCAGTTGTGCCCAACTTGTGGCCCCATTTGGGGTTTTCTTGGCAAAGATACTGAAGTAGGTTGCCCTTTTCTTCCCCAGATCATTTTTCAGATGAGGAAAGGGAGGGAATCAGGATGAAGTGACTAGTCCAGGGTCACGCACCACTAAGTGTCTGAGGCCAGATTTAAACTCATGAAGATGAGCCTTCCCGGTTCCACACCCAGCACTCTGTCTGCTGTGCCACCCAGCTACTTCTCTGGTAGAGTAGGCATTTAATAAGGGCTTATTCATTTGACTATTATTGCTTACAGATTCTCATTTCTCTTCTGGTCGCATTACTCTGGAACTTCTCTGACATCTCTATCATGCCCCAGGAAGCTCACTATTGTGAAAAGCTCATGACCCTACAAAATCCTATCAGTCTTGCTATTCTACCTTCTGTCCTGCTGATTGGAAGGTGGGGCTGACAACTCCATTTAAGGATCCGTCTCTGCTCAAAATCTGTCATTTCTTACCGGTTGTATTTCTGGGGGCCTTGTATGACTTCTCCATCAAGCCCTGACATCAGGTACATCTCTACCCCACCCTTCAGCTTTCAGTGTGTTACCTTTCCCCATGAGACTGTAAGCTCCATGAGGACATGGAGTGTCTCTCCCCTCCCACCCCCCATATTTCTATCCTCAGTGTTTAGCATAGTGCCTGGCACACCACAGGCACTTAATAAATGTTTATTGACCACTGATTACAACATATAGGCCATAGATACTGAAACTTGTTTCTATTGATCCGAACTCTGCCCACTGGAGCCTAACAGAACTTGTCACATGTTGATCCTTCAAATATTTGAAGGTAAATATTACATGACCTTGAACAATTCTTTTCTCCAAGATAAATATCCCTTTCTTTAAAATATCCTAATGTACCATCTTCTTTAGTCTCCTCATTATCGTCCTTGATCTCTTTTGAACATGTTTCAGCTTGTGGACTATCCAAGGCCTAGGGTAACAAGAATATCATCTCTTTCATATTGGACATTATGCTTCTTTTAATACATCTTAACAATTCAACAAATACTTTTAAAGGTACTCTATTATGAACAAGAGACAGGGAATAAAAAGATGAAAAACACCTAGTTCCTTCCCTCAAGGACTTGTATACTTATAAATATAAGGTAAACTATGACGGGGGAAAGGAGGACCAAGACAAAGTGATTTGATTCAATTCAGAAAATAATAAGTTCCTACTATATATAAGGCACTATTAATCTGAGAGGAGAGGAGATACAAAGATAAACAGGAATAAGGCAAAAAAGTTTGCAAAATTAGCAATTACTACCTGTTTTTCATACTGCCTGGTAGGTGCTATTATGGCCAAGTCTAAAACTGGCCAGTCCAATTATTCAGCCATGAGGTTAAAATGCACGACAAACCACTCCTGCTTAAGATGATTACCTAAATGAAAGCTAGTCCAGCTCCTACACATCTACTGTAGCAAAAAGAATCACAAATATCATCAGACTAAATAATTATCAAGAAATTCAGTGAGGAACAAGAATGGCTTTATTCCAGAACTGCACAAAAATTCAACCAAAAGCCAATGATCAAGAAATGCTGTAAGTTACCTAGTATGAACAGAGGTAGACCAGAGACACCCATAAGCTCCAAGGCTCTGTATCTAGAGACAAGAAGAGCACTGACTTTAAGAAAATCAGTTTAGTGGAATTCATCAAAAGACTGGAAAATAGAACATCTTAAATATCTACTGTAAAAAATGACCTGTAAAACAAGTCAAAGAAAGATATTTATTTAAGAACTTAAATATTTAAAATTATTAAAGAATTTAAATTTAAGAATCTTTAAATTACCTAAAAACACTTTTTAAAAAATCATAAAACAAAACTGTCAAGATCTATCAGAACTAGGGGCAAAGTAAAAATAAAAAGAATCCATTCATCACTTCCTGGAAAAAAGCCTCAAAGGAAAAGTCCTAGGAATGTCACAACCAAAATTCACAGTTCCCACATCAATGAAAATAGAATAGAAGCAGTCAGAAAGAAAAACTTTAAAGATCAAAGAGTCCTAGTTAGGATACACAAAATCTAACAGATTATACACAAATGGGAAGATATTGGAAAACAATTTCCCGATATAGGCTAGCAAGCAAAAATTTACCCAAAAAATTTGGATACAATCTTAGGAGTGGGTGGAAATGAACTTTAACAGAATGTAAGCCATTCCAAATGAAAAGAACAGATCTGAGCAGAAATTTTGAAATACAAATAGATGAGAAACTCTGAAAGATAAAATTATTTGAATAATTGGAGAAATTGGTTTAATTGATCTATTTAAGAAAAAAAATGATTACTTCAAATAGAGCTTTCCACAGGGTTGGATTATACTGGTATTCCTATCCCGAAGCAGAGATGAGAGCAAAGCAAGGTACTAGAGCTGAGCGTGACAAGGAAGAATTCAGAAGTTTGTTTTCAAAAAAGCATTTATTAAATACTTTCTATGTTCATATATAATGCTGGAGACTTTACAAATATCTTGGTTGATCTTCCCAACAATCCAGAGCAATGTCCCATTAGCTAAGGAATCTAAGTCAGCAATTAAATGACTTGTTGAGGATCACACAGTTGATAAATGCTTGGAATTTGAAATTGGGTCTTTCTGCCTCCAGGTCCAGCACTTTATCCACTGTGTTGCTTCAGAGATCGAGGGCAAGACAAATTCATAGATGGAGAAACTAATGAATGTGGGAGAAAAAAAAAAAGGGAATCTTTAGAGTAGAAAAATTAGAGACAAGTCAAAATGTTAAAAGGGGAGTCACAGCAGGATTGAAAATGCAGGCAATATTCCTGGTAGTGAACAATCTCATGCTTGTGTTTTTTCATCTTTGAGTTGTTCTCCTGTTAATTACCATCTTCTTCCTAACACCAGTATCACAGCAGGCAATGTCAAGCTTGGAACTGGAGAAAAGGGCAAAGAAACCAGTAGAGTGGGAATGGTGGTGGGGAGGAGACTTCTGATATTTCTTCCTTGGAAGTTTAGTCATACATCCACAACATTCAGTTTTGATGGTTGTTTTTTCATTTTTGTAGTCCTTGAGCATTTGTGTCTTCCTGGTTCTATTTCTCTTACTTCGCATCATTTCATAAAAGCCTTCCTATGCTTCTGTGTATTCACTATATTCTTCTGTGTATTCACTATATTCATTTCTTTCCCACACATTCCATTATATCCATGCAGAGAAGACATAAGCATTCCTGAGCTGATGGGCAATCTGACCTGGACATCTAAATAACGATGGGCATTGTTTCCAGCTCTTTGCTACGATAAAAACTTTTTTCCACTCATTATCCCTTTTTAGCCTAAGAAATTTTAGGCAACCCCAGATATATAGATATGTAAAATAGGTATACAAAGCAAATGCTTCCTACTAAGAAATCATAATTTTGCAACCCCCACATGCAATCTTAAACTGCAGTTTAAGAAGATGAGCTATAAAAAGTATCACTACTAACACTTTAGATACCTAATCGCAAATATTTGGCAGCTGGAAGATGGCAAATTAGCAGCTGGGGGTGGGGGTAGGAAGCCAAAAGAAGTTTAAAAATAATTCTTCTCAGAAGCCCCCACTTCCTAAAAAAGTTACTTAGAGCATGTGGGCAAAGAGGAGCAAAAAATACAATTCCTTTATCTAGCAATCCAAAGTACATGGCCAAGTTTGAAGTGCTGAGAAATCTAAAGAGAATGAGATAATTTTTGTATGGTAGAAGAGAGGTTGGTGAAAGCGTCATAGTGGATCGTAAACTTAATGAGATGGCATAAGATTAGAAAAAAAAAAACACATTCATTTTTAACATTCACTTGTAAATATTCTGAATTCCAAGTTCTCTCCTTCCCAACCTACCCACTGAGAAGGCAAGCAATATATTAATTATACATGAGAAGTTAATAATCCCATAAGATTTTAACAAGCAGTGATGGAATTGAGTGGAAGAATGAGTTCATTCAGGATAATGGAGATTGCACTAACAAAAATACAAAGATGAGGGGCAGCTAGGTGGCGCAGTGGATAGAGCACCAGCCCTGATTTCAGGAGGACCTGAATTGAAATCTGGTCTCAGACACTTAACATTCCCTAGCTGTGTGACCCTGGGCAAGTCACTCAATCGCCTCAGCAAAAAAAAAAAAAAAAAAAAAAAAAAATACAAAGATGGGACAGAATGGGATGAGAATGGGAAAAAAATCACTCTTGGTTGGAGAGAATGTGAAAGGGATTAGTGTAGAAGAAGTCTAAAAAAGCAATGTTAGAGCTAGATTTGGGGCCAACCTTAAATGCCAGGTAGAATTTGGAAGCTCCTAAAGGATTTGGAATGATGAGATAAGTATAGTGTAATGGAAAGATAACAAAGGACAAATAGAGAGAGGAGGGAGAATGAAGGCTGGGAGATAAGAGTGATTCTGGAGGTTCACATAACACTGAGAACTAATGTTCCTGGCTACTGGGAGAAATCCTACCACCATTTCTAGAAGGCAGAGCTGCATTCATTGTTGAGTTCCTCAGAATTAAGAATATGACTATATATAGACATTATATGGAAAACTGGGAGGTGTTTGTGACTAAAGAGCCTTCCAAAATACATTGGAAGCCTGAGTACTATCTGCTTTTGAGTTGGGAAGAAACAAATGACAAAAGAAATCTAGACTATCTCAAGCCATTTTAAAGTTCTTGAGAATAGCATTAATCTATCCAAAAGTCAAAGAGGCCACTGCCTCTAATTCAATAAACATTTATTAAGTACCTACTACAAACATAGCACTGTGCTAAGAGCTAAGAAAATAAAGACAAAATTAAAATTTTAACTTTTGCCCTCAAGGAACTCACAATCTACTGGGGGTATGAGGTGGGGACAGTTGATAAACATACATCTATGCATGATACAAAGATGAGTGTGACTAGGGCAAAATAGGCAACTAAAATGCTCTAGAAAAATGTGAGGTTCAGAACTGAAATGAAAGATAATTTCCTAATTTTAACAATAATGTAGGCCGGGAGATTTCATGTAACTTGACTAAAAAGTCATTCAGGTTCTAAGAAGAAATGGAAGAGGAGGAACAGTATTTGAAGCTAGGGTCTCTGATTCTAAAAGTTAATGTTTGTTTCACACTTCCACCTGTGAGGATCCAGGCAGAAAGTATTTAAGTTAGCAGTCTGGTCTGGCTGGGTAGATGAAGTAACAGCTAATACACATATATCTTTATCATAAAATGCTTTAAGGTTTACAAAGCTCCTTATATATATTGTTTCTATCCTCAACAATGTAGGAAGATTGGTACTGGTAAATGTAATGTAAATGTAATGTAAATGGTAATGTAAAAATATGAAATAGTTTGGAAAAAGGTTGGAACTAGGTTATAAAGGGCCTTAGGTGCCGGGCTAAATAATTTGTAGTTTATTCAATAGGCAACATGTGGAACCACTAGCTCTTCAGCAGGGGAGTGCCAGGTTAAGACTTAGACAATCTTGTCTGTTACTTCTATCACCCTGAGGTAAGAGAAGGGAATGTCAATTAGTGAGCAGTTAAGGCCACTAATTTACCTTACTTTTGTGAAAAAATTGTCATGGGCAGTGAGCATTCCAAGGGCCCCTGGGTGCAAGCCTGGAAGTTATACTATCACTGACAAGACCAAGCAGGTCAATACTTTGTTTTTGGCAGGAAGTCACTGTAGACAAGCGAAGTTCCCCATTTTTTGGTCTGATAATTTTGAGATCCAGGCTGTAAGTGCTTTATGTGGGGATGCTCAGGATGAGACAGCTAGGTGTCACAGTGGATAGAAGCCTGGACCCTTGGATGCTTCTTAGCTGTGTAACTGGACAAGTCACTCATCCTGTGCCTCAGATTCCTCGCCTGTAAAATGGAGATAAAAACACCAACCTCTTGGGGTTGTTATGAGTATCAACATTATATGAGTAAAAAAATGCAAAATGTTTTACCAACCTCAGAGTACTATGTAAATGTTGGTTATAACCACAGGGTAGTCAGAATGCATCAAATGACATTTTATCAATTTTCTGAAGGATAAATAATTTGAAGGATGAAGAAGGAATAAAGGAGACGCATGGCTATACTACCTGCTTTTGTTCCTAGCCCAATATTATTGTTGGAGAAGGAAAGAACAAAAAACAAAACAAAACAAAACAAAACAAAACACTGTATGCAGAGAAGGATGATTTGATTGACAATACTATTCTTTCCCCCAAGTTCATACTTCATTCTAGGGAAAGAAAGTTCCTTCCTTTTGTCCAACTGCAAACAAAGGTCTTTTTTGGTCAAAACATTTTTCTCCAAAATTCAGGGAAGGCATCAAAGGGACAAAAAAAGCTGCTCCCTTTCTCCTCCTCATTATCAGCATGACATGCTCCTAATTAAGAATCTGATTCAGTGCCACTGAGATCTTTACTGAGGCTCTCACTTTTCCCTTCTGAAATCACTCTGTATTTAATCATCTGTGTATGAATTGTTTCTCCTTAGCGGAATATAAGCTCCCTGAGACAAGGGACAACTACATAATCTCTCTATATATTGTCAAAGATTAGTACAAGGACACTACTGGATAGTCATTGAATTAAATGGAACCAAGTTACCTGAAATTGGGAATTGTACCAAATGATTTCTAAGGCCTCTTCCACTTGGAAAATTTTGTGATTTTTTTGCTTAGGAAGAAATTCTCACATTTTTAGGACAAAGATGTCAACAACAAAAAATAAACGTTGAAAATAACCTGCTCAGTATTCCTAGGACAAAACATTTTTTTCCAAACTCCATGTATAATTTTTGGCATATCTTTTATTAATTGCTGTATTTACAATATTCTGTAAATATTAACAGTCATCCAGTAAACATATCAAGAATAAAAAAAGTCTTGTCACATAAATGCTGAAACTTAACACTTCATTAAAAAATGCAGGAAAATGTACGCTCTTCCAGCATAGTGTCTGTCACTCCTTTCCTATGCATACAGGTTAATAAGGCAATAGGATGTGAGTTCCCTTAACTTCAAGTATATCAGCATTTATTAGCAGAGGGGAAGCGATAATGCCACCCACCCACAAAACAGGTTTCAAGTTATTCCCTTTAGGTTTCCAAATCAAATGCCTTGTGAGGACAGGGGAAGGCGTGTATAGAAGGCTTAGAAACTTCATTTTTCAGATTCAGAATAACACGGGCTGGTTTGAAATAGAGAACGTGGGAATAAAAATTCTGAAATTGTGTCGTATGTACCACTTCTTGAAGACCTTTGCTTCTCTTGAGGAAAGGAACAGAATGGTACAACACTACTGACTAGAGACAGCTTTTAGGACAGAAATCATGATGCTCAGAAACTGATCAAACATACCTTTATAAACCTGGCTGTAGAACACACCATTTATATCTTCACTATCCAAGATTCATCTATTACACTATATACAAAAACTGCTGTATGTGGTGTGTTGACATGATATCATGGAGACAATTTCCCCATCTCCCATGGCAGTATAATACAGCTGCTTTCCTCATTCCAAAGAGGATAAAGTGGAAGTCTTTGTCCCTTGACAAAAACTTTATAAAAGCAGTACATGCAATTATTTTAAAAAGCAAAACACACACCCCTCAAAAATCCATATCCATCAGATTAATTATTAGTAGAGGTTGCGGGTTCTGGAGATTGAAGGAATTCATAAGGGTCATGAACCATGTCTTGCTGTTCTCCAACACTAAGATGAGAAGGGCTTCCTGTAAATATGGGGAAAAAATACTATTGAAGAGATCACACATTTTCAAGGTTTGTCATCAATATTCTGGTGGTTATGTAGTAGTCATAAATTAATGGCTGCAAAATGTACTGAAAATTAATTTAAGAAAACTGCCATTATTCAGTTTACAAAAGGAGTTCAAGTTTTGGAGAAGCTAGACAACTTGTTTGTAAGCACTTACTAGTGGATTCTATGGTGTCCTACTTAAATTTTTTATAGCATTAGCATTGGCTATTAGTTTGAACAAGTGACAGTCTTTGGCTCTAATTAATAATTGATAAGGGTATCTTAATTCTGTTCCAGCAGCTTGACTACTCGAACCAAAAGAAGGATTCCAGGTCTCTGACAATGAAAGCTTCAGCTGATCAAAGGGTGGAACAAAACCTCTCTTAGACCAACTTACCCAGATGATGCTGGTCTCTTTCTGAAGTGTTAGAAAGAGAACTGAGATTGGAAGATGGCCTGGAGCCCACTCGATCTGTCTGGGCTTCATGAAGATCTTGCAAGAGCTTAGTTGTTTCATCTAAGTTTAAATGGTTATCATCATGGTCAAGCTCCTTCTTCACTTTCCCTGAAAACCAAACACCACACTGTTACAGTTCTGATGAACTATATAATAACCCTATGAGGTTTCTTGTACTTCCCCCTATTCAGTTCAAATGGCATCATGATGCAGAACCAAGTAACAATGATGGTGGAGTGAAGGGGAGCACTAAGTTATATATAACAAAAAGGAACAATTGCAAGTTATCAGAAGTGTGTTGGGGGCAGGAGGGAAGCAAGGAGTAAGAGGCATTTTAATTATATACATGTTTCAAGTCAAGCAAAATACCCGAGAACAGAATTTATATTTATTTACTGAAAATATAGTCAAATGCTCTTGGAAAGAAAAAATAATGCTGCATTACCTCAATAATGAAGCACAATCAACTCTGCCAATATTCTGTGTATACTCCTTACTCAAAAGACATTCAAAAACAAGTCTTCCTAATCAATTTTACTAAGAACTACAGGGAGTAGGTCATAATAAAAGAAGTTATGGATCTCCAAAACTTCTAAAGGTAGAAAATGGGGGGAAGAGGGAGCGAATCCAGGATGGCAATGGAAAGGCAGGGACTTGCCTAAATTCTCTTCCAAATGACATTAATACAACAACAACAACAAAAGGATGTGGAGAAAAAAAATGTAAAGGCCAAGAAAATTCTATTAGAAGGCTTCCCAAAAATTCCTGGAAGAGCCCAAAAAGGATTTTAATCAAATAAAAGAACTGGAGGAAAAACTGAGAAAAGAAAGAAAAAACAATGGAAGAAAATCATGGAAAAAACAGTCCAATGCTTGGTAAAGTAGGTACAAAAGAAGGAGATGAATATATTTTAGAAGAGTTTAAAATAACTGTAGAGAATAAAAAATACTTGGGAGTGGACCTGCCAAAACAAACCCAGGAACTATATGCACATTATTATAAAACATTTTTTTCACACAAATAAAGTCAGATCTAAATGAAAGGAAAAACATAAACTGTTTAGGAGTGGACAATATAATAAAAATGACAATTCTACACAAACTAATTTACTTATTAATATCATTATCAAATTACCAAAGAATCACTTTGTAGAGCTAGAAAAAAAATAATAAATTTAATCTGGAAGAATAAAAGGTAAAGAATATCAAAGGAACCAATGAAAAAGAAATGTGAAGGAAGATAGCCTTGAAGTAACAGATCTCTGTAAAAACTGTAAAACAATCTAGGACTGGCTAAGAAGAGTGGTGAAGAGGACCACAGATTAAATTCATAATACACAGTATTAAATGACCATATGAAACAAGCACTTGATAACCCCAAAGACGTCAGCTTTTGGGACAAAAACTTTCTATTGGGCAAAAACTGCAGGGAAAACTAGATATAGACCAAGATTTCACATTTTATACCAAGAAAAGTCAAAATGGGTACATGATTTAGCTATAAATGGAGATACCATTAGCAAATTGGGTATGCATGAAATAATTAAGCTGTCATAGCTCTGAATAAGGAAATAATTTATGACCAAACAAGAGACAGAGAGCATTATGAGATACAAAATGGGTAATTTTGATTATATTAAATTAAAAAGTTTTTGCACAAACACCATCAATGCAGTCAAGAGAAGAAGGAAAGCAGGAAATTGGGGAAAACATTTTACAGCTAGTGTCTCTAATAAAGACCTCATTTCTCAAATATATCAAATTGTTTGCTTTCTAAATGAGGGATAAAGGAGAAAATTTGGAACAAAAAAAATTTAAAAAAAAAGAATGTTAAAAATTGTTTTTTCATGTAACTGGGAATAAATATTAAAAAAAGATATTTGCCTCCAATAAGATTAGATTCTAATTCTCTGTTTAAAATTAGACATTTGTGTTAAGTTTTTATAATTAGCATCATCTCCTCTATACTTTACCTTTCCCCATGTTAAGAAATTGACACTGATGCCTTTTTTCTTATTCTACTTTTAGATTACTCTAATTGTAAGGAAGGTTTTGTCTTGCAAAAAGCTAAAATTTGCTTGCTACTTCATGACTTCTACCCATTTTTTTCTGGTTCTTAAACCTTCAGGTTCAAGCAGAGCAATGAATGAACCAGATCTTTCTTTCACATGATAATCCTTCAAATACTTGAAGATATATCTTGTCTCCTTTTCTCTAGGCTAAGTATCTTTAGTTTCTTCACTATGGTATCATCTCAAGGCCCTTTACAGCCCTGGTCAATCTGTTCTGAATACTCAGAACTGAATCTAATATTCCAACTGCAGTCTAGTTTATTTGCTCTTACCACTTACTGGGCAGTGAAGTATAGTGGGCAAAACACTAGAATTAAGATCAGGAAGATCTGGATTTGTAATCCACTTTTGAAACTTAGCTTACTCTTCCTCTTTAAAATGGGAATAATAATACCACCCACAGGATTGTTGTGAGAATCAAAAGAGATATGTATATAAAATACTTTTATGTAACTGAAGTACTTATAGATGTAAGCTACCATTATTGTTACCAACATTATGAAAATCTCCAAAATCTAAGAGTCTTTCCTCAGAGTGCACACTCTGACTTCTCTGGTTTTGACAAACTGATCTTTCTTCCTGCAGGGCCTTTTCCTATTCCTGGTCACTCTCTTCCCATCCATTGATTGTAGGCATTTCCCAAGAATCTCTTCTCTTTACGCTGTGATCTTGTCAAACGCAACACTAATTTCTCTCTTGAATTCTAGTTTCACATAAATAACTGCCTATTAAACAGCATTACTACAATGTATGCAGGTAGCCCAAGTTCAACATTAGCAAGCCAACATCATATTTTTTCCCAAATCTATTGTCACAATGTGACAATGTGATAGGATCAATATCTATCGAGGTTCCTACTCCTACATATCTCACCTTCTAAATTAAACTCCATGATATCAATTGTTCTCTTTTTTCACTTCATTAACCACATAATTGACAAGTTTCTATTACTAAAATAGATATGACTACAGTCACCTCCATACTCAAAAGTCTTTAATGATTTCTTATTGCCTCTGGGATAAATTTTTCCTTTTAGCATTTAAGATCTTTCACAATCTAGTTCTCACCTACTTTTCCTCCCTTATTCCATACATTCACTGCTGTGCTCTTTCCATTCTAATAAATTGGTTTCTTCAAAATGACATTTCATTTCCTATCTCCATGTCTTTGCCTAAACTGGGTCACCCATGTCTGGAATGCCTTTTGTCTGTTTCTTACCCTATTTTTTTCAAAGCACAGTTGATTTTTATTTCTGTAAAGGTCTTTTTAAAAATCACCTCAGGTTATTCTTGAAAATACTTGAGGGCAGGGGCAGCTAGGTGGTGCAGTGGATAGAGCACCAGCCCTGAAGTCAGGAGGACCTGAGTTCAAATCTGGTCTCAGACACTTAACAATCCCTAGCTATGTGACCCCAGGAAAGTCACTTAACCTCAACTGCCTCAGCAAAAAGCAAAAAACAAACAAAACAAAAAAAACTATTTCATATTTACTTATCTCTGTTCATGACAAATTAATTCAGTAGACTATAAGCCCCCTAAAAAGATTTGGTTTTTGTCTTGTAACCCTGATACTCTGTATATAAGCACTAGTATTTGTTTAATTTATTTGTAGTAAGAGAGACAACCATTTTTCCAAAGTAATTAATAATCTCTTAACTGCTATAACTGCTATTTTCTCAATCTTCATTCTTTGAACTCTCTTCACCTACCCAGGGGGAGGTGTCCTTGGATATTCACTCTATTTCCTAGGTTAAAAAAAAATTCTCTTAGGTTTTCCTCCTGCTTCTATGACTATTCATTCTTAATCTTGCTGGTTTCCCATTTACATCTTGCCTACAATTATGGGTATTCTTCCCAGAGATTCTGTCTTGGGCCCTCCTTCTCCATCTCTCTAATCACTTCCCATGGATTTAATTATCACCTTTATAGAGATGACAAATAAATCTAAATAACGATCTCCAGGGTTTTCCTTGAGATATCGTCTTGCAGTACCAATTGCCTATTGAACATTTCAAACCCAGATATTCAAACCAAATTTACCCCCTCACTTTACAGATGCTGAAGCCGAGGCCTAGGAAATTAAAGTAGCTTGTTCAGCACATTAGTACACCCACAAAAGAAATAGGTCCTAGGCCAAGTCCCATTTGGTCACTATTTGGATCCCGACTGACTCAGATTGAATATAAAATAGCAGTCATTTCTGCTTTGGCCAGAAACCCAGAGGAAATTCCCCTCCCCGAATTATTCATTTATTTATTTATCTAGATCTGAAAGATGAGAGTCTCAGCCTCAATTGCTATCCAATTTTAATCACTGAGTGGATGTGGCCTCAGTAAAACCTGTTGAAGACCTTAGCTTAAAAAGTCCAAGGTCTCCTCCCATTTCATCCAGAGCCATCTCCAGTTGTTTTGATCTATATCTAGCCACTGGACTCAGATGGCTCTGGAGGAGAAAGAGAGGCAGCTGACCTTGCCCTCCCTCATTTAAATTCAATTTACTTGCATGTCATAGTATCACCTCTCTGATGTCATGGTCCTCTTCAAAAATGAAGGACAAATAACTTGTTACTCATCTCTACAAATCTTTAAAGAAATGTGATGGTTCTTTCACATCCTTATAGGTTTTGTTATTTTTCTAATTTATGAATTCAATGATCATTTCTACGCTGATAATTCTCGAATCTACTTATCTAGTCCCTAAAGTCCACTCCATTGCTTATTAAAGATCTCAAACTGAATATTCCATAGACTAGACATCTTAAACTCAACACTTCCCAAATTGAACTCATTATCTTCTCCCACAAGCTCTCCCTCTTCCTAACTCCTATTACCACTGACAATACCACAATTCTTTCAACCATCCAGACTTGCAACCCAGGTGGAGTTAGAATGGTGAGTGATACTGCTATGACAACTTATTACTGCTTGCTGTAGGGAGAAGGCAATTGATTTAGCCAGCAGCAATGGATTTGGGGGTTCAAGGACTGGAATATGGGCTAGCAGCAAATCCTCATGCCACTAAAAATGGTCCTTATAACCCAAAACTGCCAATGTTGATGATTTTACTTCCTAATTTTTTAAATTGTACACAGTTTAAAAAACTAGCTCCTGGAGAAACTGTTTTAAGAAAAGCAATATAGAAAATTTCAAAGAGCTTAGCTATTTAAAACTTACCCAATGAACTGAGCATGGAAATATCAAGAGAGACATCAGAATATGACTTCATTGACATAAAGTCCAAAACAGAGCTGTTATTTTCTCCAACTGAATCACCAATCTGCTTGAAAACACAATAAGAAACAAAAATTATGAAGAACCATATGGCACAAAGTATAAGACCAAAAAATGCACAATAATGTAAGAAAATGAAATGATATAGATGTAGCTCCAATGAATTTTAACTTAATAAATTACTGCTAATGTTCAGATGCATATCCTTGGAGGGGAAGATGTCTTGGAATACTAAGAAAGTACAAACTTTTATTTATTATTTTTTACCACAGTCCACTTGAAACTAGCAACCAAAATTTAGAATTTCCTTATTAATGTTTCGAAGTTTTCATCATCTAAGGGTTTTTAATAAGCAAATAAATAACCACAATGTTACTTTATATTTATTCCAAGTTCTACTATGCCCAAGCTAATAAGTTAAATCTGTGTGCTTTCTTATTCCTCTCTCACAAATACTCCACCCCAAGATTGAACATCGATATGGGGGATATTATGGAAATTTTTTTTGTAAAATTGGTCTTCCTGCTTTCATTCTCTCTTAATCCTGCCTTCACAAAGTTGCCAAAATAATCTTCTTAAGGAACAAACCTAACTGCCACTCTCCTATTCAAAATCTGAATACTTTTAATGGCTACCTATAGGATAAAATACAAACTCTTTAGTCTGGAACTTAAAATCTTCCACAAACTTGACTCAACTAACCCTTCCAGATTTTTTTCAAATAACACCACTTTGTATATTCTTATGTTCTAATCAACTAAATCCCAAATTCAACATGGCATCTCCAACATCTACACTTTTACACAAGCCACCCTACTTATGAATGGAATGCACTGTGTCTTCATCTGGGTTCCTAGAAAATAGATCTCTTTGAAGGATCAGCTCAGGGGCCCACTCTTCTGTAAAGTCTTCCTTCATTTTATTAGTGCTTCTCCTTCATAAAATGATCCTATATTTTTTACTTACCTGTAGACATATTATAGAATGTAAGTTCCTGGGGTCATTTTCTTATTGAAAATAAAATACTGGATCCCTAGTACCTAAACCTCTGCCTTGCACAAAGTAGGCCCTTAATAAATGTCTGTGGAATTGAACTGATTGTAGAAGGGACTCCATGGAATTTAAATATGCAATTTGATTTTAGAAGGGAATTATCAACCATATCACACATTTCAAACTGGATGCTCCACAGGTATCACAAACACATATATAAAATTCTTTTTTTTGGCCCCAAATACACCTTCCATCTTAATTTCCCTTTTTGTGGAGGGTACCATTCTACTTTTTATCATTCAGGTTTATAATCTTGGTTTCATCCTTGACTCCTTATGTTTCCTCAGTTGCAAGGCCAGCCCAACTGTAGCTCCACAATATCTTTTAATCCTTCCCCTTCTCTTTGCTGACATGTCCCAAATTCTAATTTAGGTCCTTGTGACTTCTGGACTTGGTTGTTTCAATGAATTCCTAATTGTTGTTCTTATCTCCTGCTTCTCCCCATTCCAATAGATCCTGTATTTGGCCGCCAAAATGATATTCCTAAACCACAGGTATGACATCAATTGCCTGCTCAATATACTCTGGCAATTACCTCTAGAATCCTCTGTTATCTCTAAGATCAGCTATAAACTGTGCCCTTTGATACTTAAAAGTCTTCATAGTTTTACTTTATCCTACTCTTTTCGCCTCACTTTCCATTCATTCCTGTCATACTCTAGTCCAGCCACAGAGATTTATAAACAGTGCCTCTTTGCATCATCACAACGAAAGAATTAAGAAAGAAGGAGGCATTTGAACTTGAAGGAAATTAGGGCTTCTCTGAGGCAGTGATGAAAAAGAAGTACATTTTATACATGAGGGACAGTCGGTGTAAAAATGGAAGGTGGGAGATGGAGTGTACTGTGTAAAGAAAAATGAGAAAGCAAAACCAGCTGCTCCAAAGATTACAAGAAGGGTAGCTATGTGCCATAAGGCTGGAAAGGCCAGATGGTAGAAGACTCTGGAGGGTTTTATAAGCAGAATTTATCTTTGATCCTCGGGATTACAGTGTGCCAGTGGAATTTACTGAACAATACAGTTAGATAAGTGTTTTAGGAAAATCAGTGTAACGGCTATTGTGTAGGAAGGATTGGAACTAGGGTCTAGGACAAAACCTTGGAGTAAGACATGCCTCCTTCCTTCTGCCTCACCATGAGGCTATCATAATATGGATTATGAGTCAGCAAGGACGACTGAAGAATGGAGATGCCACAAATAGTCTAGAAAATGATCAGCAGAGTCAAAAACTGCAGAAAAGGTTTAAGAAAAAAGAGAAAGGATGAGAATTGAGAAAAGCCCATTGACTTGGCAGATTTGGCAATCTTGAAAACTTTGGAGAAAGTTTCAGCTGAGTGATCAATCATGCCAGAAGCCAGAGTACGAGGAAGTGAGATGAAAAGATAGAGGCGATGGCTCCATCTTGCTTTTTCTAGTTTAGCTGGAGGCAAGATAGAGAGTGAGATGTTAAGTTGAGAAGATGGCAGAATAATGTGGGAGTTTTTCAGAATGGGGGAAGATGGGGTGGGAGGTGACAGTAAGGGCTATCTGTTGGCAGAGATAAACAGGATGGGATTCAGGATACATGGGAATCCAAAGACATTGGCCTACATGAAAAGGACCATTTCATCAGAGACTGTGGTAAAGAAGAGAATATACATGAAAATATTAAGAGTTTTGAGACATACAAAAAGGAAGAAAAGGCAGCTCATGGTAAACAGTGATTGACCTAAATGAGACGCGTGCACAAAATGAAGCTTACTGGTGATTGGACTATATATACACATCTTAACGCTTTCAAAAATATTGTCTAAAATGAACTTACAAAAAAGTTAAGGCAATTTGTGGATAGGCGAAGGTATTGGGTTTGGTTTCATAATTTTTCTAATTTTACAGATCTGAAGAAATTGCAAAATTAGGCTTACTTGAAGATAGGAAAAGCAATTCTACTGCTAGACAAATTTAGAGATACACACAAAGACATCAACATAGAGATTACACTATAATGCACAACGATATAAATGCTCCTTCACACCTACTTAGTCAAAATAACAACTAAGTGTGAGACAAGGAGGAGGTAATGGAATATTATGGTATAGAAATAAGTTAGTAAATATTATGAATACTGAAAAGTCAAAGAGCACACAAGATATAAAGATCAAACAATTTTAGTGAAAGGGACTTAAGTGATCTAAAAAAATGGCTGTTTAAGTTTCTGATGCATAAATTTAAGTTTGCAGAAAGGCAGCCATATTATATAAGATAAGAGCTTTTATAAAAAGGGGACAAATGATAAATAAACAAGATTGTTATTAAGACTTAGATATAATTAATAGGGTATGTAATGAACCAATAAATATTCAGCCAAACTTGTATGTATACAATTGTACATAACTGTTGTTATATACATACAACAATGAACTTAAGAAATTAATGTTCCACCAGATAGATAATTTTGATTATATTAAGTTAAAAAGTTTCTGTACAAATAAAACTAATGCAGACAAGAATAGGAGGGAAGCATCAAATTGGGAAATCATCTTTACATTTAATGGTTCTGATAAAGGCCTCATTTCTAAAATATATAGAGAATTGTCTCATATATATAAGAATTCAAGCCACTCTTCAATAGATAAGTGGTCAAGGGATATGAACAGACAATTTTCAGATGATGAAATTAAAACCATCTCTAGTCATATGAAAAGTTGCTCCAAATCACTACTGATCAGAGAAATGCAAATTAAGACAACTCTGAGGTACCACTACACACCTGTCAGATTGGCTAAAATGACAGGAAAAGATAACGATGAATGTTGGAGGGGATGTGGGAAAACTGGGACACTGATACATTGTTGGTGGAACTGTGAAAGGATCCAACCATTCTGGAGAGCAATTTGGAGCTATGCTCAAAAAATTATCAAACTGTGCATACCCTTTGACCCAGCAGTGTTTCTATTGGGCCTATATCCCAAAGAGATATTAGAGGAGGGAAAGGGCCCCACATGTGCAAGAATGTTTGTGGCAGCCCTTTTTGTAGTGGCTAGAAACTGGAAACTGAATGGATGCCCATCAATTGGAGAGTGGCTGAATAAATTATGGTCTATGAATGTTATGGAATATTATTGCTCTGTAAGAAACGACCAGCAGGACAATTTCAGAGAGGCCTGGAGAGACTTGCATGAACTGATGCTGAGTGAAACGCGCAGAACCAGGAGATCATTATACACAGCAACAACAATATTACATGATGATCAATTCTGATGGACATGGCTCTCTGCAACAAAGAACTGTCTCAAACCAGTTCCAATTGTTCACTGAAGAAAACCATATACACCTAGAGAGAGGGATATGAAATATGGACCACAACATACCATTTTCATGCTCTCTATTGAGGTTTGCTTGCATTGTGTTGCCTTTCTCTGATTTTCTTTTTTTTCTTGTAGATAGGATTTTTCTTGCACAACTTGTCAAGTATTTCAACATTATTAACATGTAGTGGACTTCCTGCCATCTAGGGGAGGGGAGGGGACTGGGAGTAAAATTTGTAATGGAAAGCTTTGTAAAGATCAATGCTGAGGAACTACCCATACATATGTTATACAAATAAAAAGCTTTAATTAAAATAAATTAAATGTTCCTCAGAACCTTCTGAAAAACTGATGGTTGCTCAAAATAGTTTTGTGTAAAGCAAATAAAGACTGTTAGGACTATAGGCTCAAATATATATATATATATATACACACACACACACATACATATACACACATATACATACATATATATATATGGTCTATAAACACTTTATAAGCATTAAAAAACCCTATAAATATTAGCTTTTACTATTATTAATCAAGATGTAAAATTGCTGCACACTTGGAAATAGTGAAACAAAATTATAACAGTTAAGGAGTAAAAAAACAACAACAAAAAAATGAGATCAGAAGAACAAAAATGTCAGTGTTGGCACTGTTCTGGGTGTCCAGCAGCAAACTGATGGAGTATCTTATAATCAATAGAATACTCCAATAGCCAATCACAGATTTCTGATTGAACTAATTATGAAGATTCCAAGTAATTCCAAAGGCAAAAGAAAACACATTTACAATCAAAAGAATAGGACACCAATGTTTAGTAAATATAGTTATCTTCAATTAACCATAATATTCAATTAAATCAGAATATGCCATTCCTGAAGCATTCTGAATAAAGAGAACTTCATTTTAATAGGAAGAGGGAGAAAACAATGGATTTTAATTGAAGAAATACAATAAAACTGAATTCAGAGGTGCCTTAACTATATTTAGAGACCAAAGTGGAAATTTAAAAAATTCAAACTCTTGTATAACTTGAAAAGAATAATACCTTCACTCAAATATATATATATATATATACATATGTATATGTATATGCAAATGTGTGTGTATGTAGAGACAGTAACGGAGGGAAGGAAGAAGGGAGGGAGGGAGAGAGAGAAAGAGAGAGAGAGAGAGACAAGAGACAGAGACAAAGAGAGAAAGAGGCAGAGAGAAAGCAGCAGATACATCAACACTGGGGAAGTGAATACTAAAAGCACTGCATGATACATGTATGAAGGACCAAAGTGGTTTAAAAGCTATTGTGACTAAAAGGCATTAGGGAATGGAGATGGTCATGAGACATTGTTTTATCTGTAGTAGATGGAATACTACAATCACCAGAAATTCTCTTGCTGGCTTAAAAAACAAAAACAAACAAACAAAAAAACCTCACAAGAACCACAGGACATATGTGCTCTTACCATCATTTGTTTGGAGGAATCTGGACAGGTAGGGCGCAATTTATGTTCTTCCTTTATAACGGGTAGGACCTATAGCATCAAAGCCAATACTAGCTGTTAGCATTCTATACCAAGTCCTTTTTCCCCATCTCATGCCTACTGTTGAACTCTCCTTGTTTTACTCTTCTCTAAACATGTCGGTAAATATTTATCCTCTGCTCCTGTAACTCAAAGACTTTTACATGCTCTTACTCTGAAGGGCAAAGGGCAAAGCAACTTTTTGGCAGATGGGGCATCATCCAATTTGACCTGTCAAAATTTTAATTTGTTTCTTGGCAAAATAATATATATTAGAACATTTAAAAATAAATCTGTTCCCCAAGTTGATGTAGCTCTTCCAACTAAAACTTGATGGAAGAGTAATTCACTTGCTTCATTATATCATACCTTAATTTCATCTGGTGGCTTCATTGGAATATTCCTCCTCTGGAAGACATAAATGGTGAGAAGCTTAGTTAGCAATACATTTTCCATGAAAATGACTGAACATTTTGTTGATGATACAAAGTTTACTACTTTTTCTTAAAGCTGTTCAAAAAACATCTACTATAAAACTTTTAACTTTTGTAAAGTTCTTGCATATATTATTTTATTTGATCCACAATCAGGGCTAGAGTATCATTCACATTTTATAGTTGTAGAAATGGAGGCTAAGAAATTAAGTAATTTGACCATGCTCATAC
Source organism: Myrmecobius fasciatus (assembly GCA_023553655.1). Classification (NCBI taxonomy): domain Eukaryota; kingdom Metazoa; phylum Chordata; class Mammalia; order Dasyuromorphia; family Myrmecobiidae; genus Myrmecobius; species Myrmecobius fasciatus. The sequence goes on along the minus strand of JAJPUD010000196.1, from coordinate 413,438 downwards.
AATTAATATCGGAGGTATATATTGACTCCAAATATAATGCTCTTTCTACCATGTTGCAAAAACCACATTTATTAGATCTTAAAATGGACTTTTTTGAATTATTTCTACTGATAATTACACAAAGGTCAAAGTAGAGAAGAAATGATACAATCATTATGTCCCTGTCCTCAAGTCATTATGCATTAGAAACCCCCTATTTCAGGCCATGATCATATAAGTTCCATTTACAAAGGTGAAGATGGATAAAAAAGGAGGGGGAGTATCTAATGCTTTTGTAACTTGAAGTGGTCAAAATTCATTAGACTATGGATTTGATACTGTGGCTCTCTGGCCAGGTTCTTAGGGCAGATCAGAATTCCAAAAGAACCTCCAACCACTAAAAAATCTGAAACAGCTGAAAGATTCTTAAGAGATTTATGGTTGTAGAAAAAGCTTCCATCAATTTGTTACTATTAACAATTAAGCATTTATGAAGGCCATAAAAATTTTAGCACTACTAATATGAAAGAATTGGTACTTAAGAGAGGTTAACCAGCGTTTCAGCAATATATTTATATCCTCTTAGAAACAAATTTTATCAAAAAAAAAAAAGAAAATATTTATAGCAGCTCTTTTTAAATTGGCAAGGAATTGGAAACTGAATGGATGCTCACCAACTGGGAAATGACTGAAGAAGTTATGTGATAAATGTGGTAAAATACTATTGTACTGGAAGAAATGATAAAGGGAATGGTTTCAGAGAATCCTAGAAGACTTTTAGAAACTGATGCAAAGATGAATTGAACCAAAACAGTCTGTACAGTTTACACTATTGTAAGAGTTTTTAAAAATCTGAAATACCTAGGAATGCTCTGATTAACACAAGGACCAATCAGGGGATTCATGATGAAACATATATATGATATATTCAGAGTGCAAATTGTGGCTTTTTTTTTTTTTTTAGACATGGCTAATGCAAGGATTTGTTTTATTTCATTAAATGTGTTTGTAACAGGAAAAAAAAAAGAAAAAAAAAAAGAAACAAATTTTATCTCTCATTTTCTTTAAAATGTATTATTAATTTCTTATGATGCTTCCTTGATAACATTGCTGCACGATTTAAAAACTGTATACTGAAGGAATGCATCTTAATTTTCTATTTTTTTTAAATTAAAATGTACAGTGAGACATTGTTTTCTATCTGAGAATTAGCCTGGTTAAGTACAGAAAAGATTCCTCCATCAGAAGGCTGACAAATATATTCTGATTTTTTTTTATCATAATAACCACATAAAGAGAAATACAAGACAGCCTTCTATACTTTCATAATTCCAAGACCTTTTACAAAATTAACATAAATACTGATATTCAACATATGATCTCTATCCAGTAACTAAGTAACACAATGATGGAGGAACTAACCTATAATACACTGGCATTGGGGACAGAGGCTATAAATGAATCAAAAAACATGACTTACAAGTCCCCTTTAAGCAGCAACTAAAAGATCTGGACATGGTTTCATTCAATGCCAAAAGGCAACTGTAGTGATTATGAGAACTGCCTGACTACTACAAAGATAAATGCAATTTATGAATTAACATCTGTTGCAGAAGAGAGAGAAGTTGTATAAGAATATGATAAAATACTTAAAATTAATTTATTCTGTATCTTGACATAAATAGGAAAATATGATGAAAACTACTGGAAAGCACAATTTAAGATTAACAAATAAGAAATCAAAAAGGGCCTAAAATGCTAACAACTTAGAAACCCATAAACAGGCCATCTACAATAGGTGCGCTTTTACTTTCTTTCCTCTACCCTATTCTTAACTCCTTAGGTTCTAGTTTCTTACCTTATCATTCTACCAAACTGCTCTCTCCAAAGTTTCTAATGATCTTTTAGTTGCTAAATCCAATGGCCTTTTCTTAATTCTCATTCTCTTTGATACTCTCTCCTCCTTGATTTGCTCCTCTCTAGAGTCTTTCCTGATTCTCCTCTTACTTATCTGACTGCTTGTTCTCTGTCTCCTTCACTGGATCCTCCTCCAGATCTATACCCATTGGTGCTCCTCAGGGTTTTGTCCTGGGTTCTCTTCTCATTTTCCCCTATACTACTTCATTGGTAATCTCATCAGTTTCCATTTATTTAATTACCATCCCTGTGTTGACAGCTCTCAAATTTACTTACCCTGCCCAACCAATTTCTCAACTCCAGCTGCCTTTCTGACAACTGGAAGTTCAATAGATATTTTAAACTAAACAGCTTCACAACAGAACTCACTATCTTTACCCCTAAATCTTCCTCTCTATTTCTCTAGAAGGTACTACTACCCTTCCAATCCCTCAGTCTAATACTAGGAATAATCTTGGATTCCTTATTCTCTCTGATCCCCTTATATCCAATCTCTTGTAAGCTTTTGCCTTTGCAAAAGCTCCTAAACATACAGTCATGCAAAACAAAATTAAATCCTACAATCTTACTTCTCCCCAAATCAGTAAAAAGAAAAAAAAAAGTTTGTCTATACTCTGTTCATCAATTCTCCATATTCTCCTAATTAGCTTCAGTGGCACTAATTAGTTCCAACTCTATGGAAAATAACACTCCTTAATGCCTCCTTGCCCACTCTGCTTTTCCGCTTTATTTGTGATGTCCTCCCATTAAATTGTAAGCTCTTTGAAAGGAGGGTATATATTCCTTTTTCTTATTTATATTGTTTAACTCAATGTCTGGCACATAGGAAGCAGTTACTATGGCAGAGCTATGAACACATCCAATCACACTGGAGAACAATCTGGAACTATGTTCAAAGGGCTATAAAACTATATTCAGCAATATACTTGCTAGGTCTCTATCTCAAAAACATTTTAAAAAAATTAAAAAGGAGGGGGGAGTAGGACCTATTTGTATAAAAATATTTACAGCAGCTCTTTTTGTGGTGGCTAAGAACTGGAAATCAAAGGGATACCTATCAATTGAGGAAAGACTGAACAAGTTGTGGTATAGGGTTATGATAGAATATTATTGTACTAGAAGAAACGACAATTTCTTCAGAAGTCAGGATGACTTTGGAAAAGGAATGAGCAGAAACAAGAGAATGCTGTACACAAAAACAGTAAAAGAGAAAAACTGGATGACTTGGCAAGTCTTGGAGATACAATGATCTAAGACAATCCCAAAGGACTAATAGTGAAGCATATTATCTGCCTCCAAAGAAAGAACTGACTGTTTGAATAAAGACCTAAACATGCTATTTTTTACTCTTATTCTCTTTATTTTATTCAGTTTTTCTTGTACAAATGAACTAACAAAAATGTTTTACATGACTGTATATGGATAAGCTACATCTGATTGCTTACCATCTTAAAGAGGGGTGAGGGAAAGGAAGGACAGAATTTGAAACTCAAACTGCTTTTTAAAATGTTAAAAAAATGTTTTAACATGTCAGTGGGGAAAAATAAAACATATTAAAAATAAATATTTAGTAAATTGAAGTGAATCACTTCTCTTTCTGGGGGGGTGGTAGCATGTCTCAATCATGAGTCCTCTGAAATCGCAGTGGGTCATTGTGATGATCTAAGATATGTATAGCTTGTTCTCTTGATTCCATTTACTTCAATTTTCATAGATTTATACAGTTCTTGTCAAGTTTTTCTGAAGTCATCTCTTTTATAATTTCTTATTGCACAAATAGTATTTCAGCATATTCACGTACCACAATTTGTTCAGACACTCTTCAAATAAGAGGGATCCTGTCAGTTTTCAATCCTTTGCCATGAAAAAGAGGCGATATATTTTTGTACATAGAAGTTTTTTCCTCCATTCTTTTTTAAAAAAATCTCTTTGGGTACAGGCTTTATAACAATATTGCCAGGTCAAAGGGCATACAGAGTATAATATTCTTTCAGGTTCCAAATTGCTTTCCTGAATGGCTGCACTACTTGACAGCTCCACCAACAATACATTAGGTGTTCTTGTTTTCTCACATCCCTGCCAGCATTTATCATTTTTCTTTTTTTGTCATCTTAAACAATCTGATAGGTATGAATTGGTACTTCTTTTAGAGTTTTTTTTTTTTTAAGCTTTTTATTTGTATAACATATGTATGGGTAGTTCCCCAACCTTGATCTTTACAAAGCTTTCCAATACAAATTTTACCCCCAGTCCCCTCCCCTCCCCTAGATGGCAGGAAGTCTACTACATGTTAATAATGTTGAAATGCTTGAGAAGTTATGCAAGAAAAATCCTATCTACAAGAAAAAAAAAAGAATCAGAGAAAGGCAACACAATGCAAGCAAATGTCAATAGAGATCATGAAAATGTTACGTTGTGGTCCATATTTCATGTCCCTCTTTCTGGGTGTATATGGTTTTCTTCAGTGAACAACTGGAACTGGTTTGAGACAATTCTTTATTGCAGAGAGCCATGTCCATCAGAATTGATCATCATGTAATACTGTTGTTGCTGTGCATGATGATCTCCTGGTTCTGCTCGTTTCACTCAGCATCAGTTCATGCAAGTCTCTCCAGGCCTCTCTGAAATCGTCCTGCTGGTCGTTTCTTACAGAACAATAATATTCCATAACATTCATATACCATAATTTATTCAGCCACTCTCCAATTGATGGGCATCCCTTCAGTTTCCAGTTTCTAGCCACTACAAAAAGGGCTGCCACAAACATTCTTGCACATGTGGGTCCCTTTCCCTCCTCTAAGATCTCTTTGGGATATAGGCCCAGTAGAAACACTGCTGGGTCAAAGGGTATGCACAGTTTGACAACTTTTTGGGCATAGTTGCAAGTTGCTCTCCAGAATGGTTGGATCCATTCACAGTTCCACCAACAATGTATTAGTGTCCCAGTTTTCCCACATCCCCTCCAACATCCGTCACAAACCATTGGGAATGGTTTTAGTTTGTCTCCATTACATATGATGCTTGCTGGTGGTTTTAAATAGATGCTGCTGATCGTTTTAAGGAAAAGCCCATTTATTCCTATACTCTCTAGTGTTTTTAATAGGAAAGGGTGTTGGATTTTGTCAAAGGCTTTTTCTGCATCTATTGAGATAATCATATGGTTTTTGTTAGTTTGGTTATTAATATAATTAATTATGCTGATAGTTTTCCTAATATTGAACCAGCCCTGCATCCCTGGTATAAATCCTACTTGGTCATAGTGTACTATCCTGGGGATGACTTTCTGTAATCTAATTGCTAAAATCTTATTTAAAATTTTTGCATCAATATTCATTAGGGAAATTGGTCTATAGTTTTCTTTCTCTGTTTTTACCCTACCTGGTTTAGCTATCAGCACCATATCGGTCTCATAGAAGGATTCTGGCAGTATACCTTCTGTCCCTAATTTCTCAAATAGTTTGTGTAGTATTGGAATTAATTGTTCTTTGAATGTTTGGTAGAATTCACATGGAAATCCATCTGGCCCTGGAGATTTTTTCTTAGGGAGTTGGTTAATGGCTTGTTCTATTTCTTTTTCTAATATGGGACTATTTAAATAATTTATATCCTCTTCTGTTAACCTCGGCAATCTGTATTTTTGTAGATATTCCTCCATTTCATTCAGATTTTCAAACTTACTGGCATAAAGTTGGGCAAAGTAACTCCTAATTATTGCTTTAATTTCCTCTTCATTGGAGGAAAGTTCTCCCTTATCATTCTTGAGACTAACAATTTGATTTTCCTCTTTCCTTTTTCTTATCAAATTAACTAAAGGCTTATCTATTTTGTTAGTTTTTTCATAGAACCAACTCTTAGTTTTATTTATTAACTCAATAGTTTTCTTATTTTCGATTTTATTAATTTCTCCTTTTACTTTTAGAATTTCCAATTTGGTATTTAATTGAGGGTTTTTAATTTGTTCTTTTTCTAGTTTTTTTAATAATAAGCCCAATTCATTGATCTTTTCTTTCTCTATTCTATGCAAGCAAGCATCTAGGGATATAAAATTGCCCCTTAAAACCGCTTTGGCCGTATCCCACAAATTTTGGTATGTTGTCTCCTTATTGTCGTTCTCCTGGATGAAATTATTGATTGTGTCTATGATTTGCTCTTTCACCCATTCATTCTTCAGGATTATCTTTTAGAGTTTTTAACAGGAACACAAGTTACATTTTGTCAAGTTTTTCCCCCCTATCTTTACTAAATATTGTAAAAATGCAATTTTTGTTCTTTTGTGACAAAAAAGTCAATCATGCTTATACTGTTCCTGATATTGAACTTGTCCTGAATTCCTAGTATAAATCCCATCTGGTAATGGTGTATGATTTATATTATATAGTGTTGCATCAATATTCAAAAGGAAAATTGAACCATAGTTTTCTATTTATGTTCTGTGATTCTTTCTTAGAGAGCTCATTTATGATTTGTTTGACTTCCTTTTTTTCTAAGATACGGTTATTTAAATATTCTATTTCACCTTGCACAGGGTTATTTAAATATTCTATTTCACCTTGCATTAATATGGGAAACTTGTATTTTTGTAAATATTCATCTATTTACTGGCATGTAGTTGGGTGAAAAAGAACTAAATAATAGCTTCTAATTCTTCTTCATTGTGAATTCACCTTTTTTTTCTTAAATTTTTGATACTAGTAATTTGGTTTTCTTTATTAAAAAAATCAAATTAGCTAATGGTTTAACTATTTTATTGTTATTATTATTTTTTAATAAAACCAGTTCCTAGTTTCATTTATTGGTTCAAAGGCTTTTTAAATTCAATTTCATTAATTTCTCCTTTTACTTTCAGGATTTTCATTTTGATGTTTAATTAAAGTGATTTTTAATCTTTTTTTTTCCCCTAGGGTTTTTTAGCTACATGACCTAATTTATTAATCTGCTCTTTTTTTTTTATTGAGGTATGCATTTAAAGATACAGATTTTCACCTAAGCATTGCTCTAGCTATATACAACAAATTTTGACAGGTTTTCTCATTGTGGTTATCATCTTAATTAAATTATTGCTAATATGATTTATCCATTGACCCACACATTTTTTAGGATGAAATTATGTAGTTTCCAATTAATTTTTAACCCCTAGGCTTCAAAGGCTCTTTGTAATTTTTATTGCATTACACTCACAAAGGGGCAGTTCGATGGCTGAGTGGCTAGAGCACAAAAAGACCTAAATTCAAATCTGGTACAGAGCTAACTGTGAACCTGGGAAAATCACTTTATCTCTGTTTGCCTTAATTAACTGGAGAAGAAAATGGTAAATTACTCCAGCATTTTTGCCAAAAAACCCAAATGGGCAGTATGGTCCACAGGGTCACAATATGTCAGACACAACTGAATAATTGAAAAAGAATAATCAGAAAAAGATGCATTTTATATTTCTGTATTTGTGAAGTTTTAATCCCTTAATAAACGGTCAATTTTTGTGAAGGAGACACATACTGCTAAAAATTATATGTGCTCTTTCCTATCTCCATTCATTATTTTCAAGGGAGCTATCATAGCTAAATTTTCTAAAAATCTTTTTCATCTCCTTAACATTTTTCTTATTTATTTCATGATCACTTATTTAAGTCTGAGGGGGACAGAAGTCTCTAACTATCATAATTTTACTATTTTCTTCTATAAATCATTTAATTTTGGATATTACTTCATTTGATAGATATTTATTAAAAATTTATATAAATTTATAATGCCTGTTTGCAAAAGCAGTCTCCTGATTCTCTCTTTTAATTAGGTTTATTTTTGCTTTTACTTTTTTTTTTTTCTTATTGTTTTATTTCGTTTGTTGGTGCCGAAACCCGGGATCGAACCAGGGACCTTTAGATTGCTTTTACTTTTAAGATCATGATTACGACACCTTTTAAAAAAAATTTCTGCCAAAACATAATAGATTCTGCTCTAATTCCTTGTTTTAACTCAGTATCTTTGTTTAATGTTTCTAGTAAACAACATAATATTTTCCTTGATATTAATTTTTGTCTGGAAGCTTGCAGTATTTTTACTTTTGAGATGGTAGTTTTGCAATGATGTTCCTTGTGGGATCTCTTTCCAAAAGTGATCAATGGATTCTTTCAATAAGTATATTCCACTGTTTCCAGAATATCGGAGCAATTTTCCTTGGTGATCTCTTGAAGAATGCTATCCAGGCCCTTTTTTGGGTCATGGCCTTCAGGTAGACCAATAATTTTTAAATTCTTTTCTGGCTCTATTTTCCAGGTGGGCTGTTTTTCTAATGAGGTTATTTCATATTTTCCAGTTTTTCATTCTTTTTAGTTTGATTCTTCATATCTTATAGTTACTAGCTTCCATTTGCCCCATTCTAGTTTCTAATTGTGATTTTCTTTAGTTAGCTTTTGTATCTTTTTCCATTTGGTTAATTCTACTTTTAAAGGCATTGTTTTCTTCAGTGGATTTTTTTTTTGCATTTGGCCAATTGTATTTTTTAAGAAATTGCCATTCTTTTCCAAACTGTTGATTCTCTCTTCCATACCTCTCATTTCTTTTCTCTCTCTCTCTTTTTTTAAATTAAAGCTTTTTATTTGCATAACATATGTATGAGTAGTTCTTCAACACTGACCCTTACAAAGCTTTCCGTTACAAATTTTCCCCCCTAGTTCCCTCCCCTCCCCTAGATGGCAGGAAGTCCACCACATGTTAATTATATTAAAATACTTGACAAGTCAAATAGATGTATACATATTTCCATACTTATCTTGCTGTGCAAGAACAATCATATCTACATGAACAATAAATAACTGAAAAAGGAAACCCAATGCAAGGCAAACATTGATAGAGAGCATGAGAATGATATGTTGTAGTTCATATCTCATATCCCTCTCTCTGAGTGTATATGGCCTTCTTTACTGAACAATTGGAACTGGTTTGAAACATTTCACTGCTGAAGAGAGCCATGTCCATCAAAATTAATCATCATATAGTATTGTTGTTGCCGTGTATAATGATCTCTTGGTTCTGCTCATTTCACTCAGCATCAGTCCATGTAAGTCTCTCCAGGCCTCTCGGAAATCATCCTGCTGGTCGTTTCTTATAGAACAATAATATTCCATAATCTTTTCTCTTTTTTTCTTCTACCTCTTTTATTTGTTTTTTTTTGCTTGCTTGATTTTTATGTGAGACACTTTTTCCTATTCTTCCTCTCCTTTTTCTTTTCAATCCTTTTTTAAGATCATCTTAACATTAATAACTCATACTCATGCCCTTTGCCTATGTAGACTCCTAACTCTAACAATGATTAATAAAGTTCTTAGGAGTTACACGTATCATTTTCCCATATAAGAATGCAAATAGTTTAACCTGAGTCCCTTATCATTTCTCTTTAATGTGTACCTTTTAAAGCATTTCTTGAGTCTTCTATCTGAATGCCAAATTTTCTATTTAGTTCTGGTATCTTTATTAGGAATGCTTGAAAATTATTGTTTCATTATCCATTTTATTTTCCCCTTGAAGAATTATACTCAGTTTTGCTAAGCAGGTTATTCTTGATTGTAGTCTTAGATCCTTTGCCTTCTACAAAATCATATTTTCGGCTTCCTTAATGTGGAAACTGCTAAATCTTATGCAATCCTCACTGTGGCTCTAAGATATTTAAATTGTTTCCTTATGGATGTTTGCAATATTTTCTCTTTAACCTCAGAGTTTTGGACTCTGATTATAACATTCCATCTTTGAACCAGAAATGCATATGGGCAATAGAGGTGCTAAACAATGTCAAAAACTATATTCAGTGACAGAAAAGGAGTCCTTGTAATCTCTTTCTGCCCAGTTGTCCAACCCCCTTATCATCTCGGGGCTAAGAGCTTCCAAAGCTACTGTTTCTGCTGTCACAACCACCAGCAAGGCCCACAGCTGATGTGGTGATTGTGTGCACCCTGGGCTGGTTCCCACTTAGGGGTCACAGACCTTTCCTGCTGATCTCTAAGTTGTCTTGGACTAGAAAAATGTCTCATCCTGATCTTTCACTACTCCAGAATTCAATGTAAGGTATTAAAGTTCTTTAGAAGGAAGCATTGGAAGTATTTGACTGGGTTGCAGCCTATGTGCCATCATCTTGGCTTCATAACTTAAAATCACTTTTTGCTCTTAAAAAAAAAAAAAGATAGAGAAACCCCCTCTTAAAACCTAAGATTTCTTGTTGGATTTGTGTTCAATATTCATTTGTCTCTGATGCTTGGCTTGGAGATGTTTTAAAATCAATGTGCTCTGTGCGTCTGGTGCTTTCTTGAGACTATAATAGCTCTTTATGGTCAGGTTCTTTTTAAGTTTGCCCATTTTTCCAGTCTACTTCTTGACTTTGGACTTTATATTACAGTTTAGTTATGCTCATTTCTGGGGAGACACATATTGCCTGAGCTTCTGTCTTTTTCTGCCCTTCTGCTGCTTTCACAGTTTAGTCTGAACTTCAAAGTTTTTGGCAAGGTGGTATGATCTGGAGTTTGTTTACCACCCCCTAAGTGTGGTAATCTCTTAGATTATATATAGCTGAGTTTCAATAGACTGCTGCTGAATTCAGTGACTATTAGTCTCCTGAAAAGTTCTATAGGTTCAGAGTGACAGACAATAAAAGACAATGGTCTTTGTTTCCTATCCTCATCATTCTACTTCAGGCTTAATGATTAGAACTGATGATTGCAAGGGCAACTAGGTGGTGCAGTGGATAGAGCACCAGCCCTGAAGTCAGAAAGTCCTGAGTTCAAATCTGGCCTCAGACACTTAACACAGCCTAGCTGTGTGACCCTGGGCAAGTCATTTAACCCCAATTACCTCAGAAAAAAAAAAAAAAAAAAAGAACTGACGATTACCCCCTTGTAGGTTTAAAACCACAGAATTAAGGTTTTGGAACTTGTTCCTTGCTCTAGACATTATTGGGACTTCTGTTGCTTGTGATCATTCAATTCTGTGACCTGGAATTGTGACCTGGGTGACAAGAGCTGTGCCAGGGATTTTTTTCTGCCTTGATACTTACAGCCCTGATGTTCAATTTGTTTCCATACCCATCCCTGGATACTAGAATGCTTCCCATTGCTGCTGTTGCCAGCTCTACTCCAGTGGCCTCAGACTTCTCCATCTTCCCAAGCTGTTTTGGGCTCGAAAAATGACAACTCTTCATAGGAAGTGCTATTATTATCCCCATTTTAAAGTTGAAGAAATTGAGGCAAACAAAAGATTTAAGTGACTTGCCCAGGGTGACATACCGCATAGTGTGTGAAGCCAGATCTGAACTCAAGTCTTCTTAATTCCAAGCCTATCATATATTCACTACACCAATCCAGTTATAGAGAGAGACAACAGGATAAAAGGCAGACAGTTTCTACTCTACACAAACATGCCTGGAATATTAAAATAATCAGAGAAAAGCCTTCAGTGGTACAGAATATGCAGAGAATATATTTCTTTGGAGAAAATACATAGAAAGATGAGAATGATAGTGATCTATATTGATGATGGGAGTATAAAGAACATAGAGCCATTAAAGTTTTATAAATAACATCACAGAGAAAAGACAACACAAAGTCTA
>JAJPUD010000196.1:324228-393197 GCA_023553655.1 Myrmecobius fasciatus | reverse complement strand
AGAGAGAGAGAGAGAGAGAGAGAGAGAGAGAGAGAGAGAGAGAGAGAAAGCGAGAGAGAGAGAGAGAGAGAGAGAGAGAGAGAGAGAGAGAGAGAGAATTAAAAGACTCTACTTTGGTAAACTGCTATAATAAACATTTCTCTTGTGCCCTTTGGAACATACTCAAGACCATCATGGAACCACACAATGGACATTTTATAAGCAGTGTTGGTACCAAGAAACAGTCACCTCTCGATTAATCCCTTTGTTGTAAGGAATAACCGAGAGGCAGGGAAAGGTCAGTGTATTAAGCCACCCACCCAGGTATTGCTGAGTTTTGCCTCTCTTGATCTCATGAGATACTGTATAGCTATGGAAGAAGTGAGGCAGAGAGCTGACTTAAGCAATCTTTAGGCATAAAAAGAAAAGGGAAAGAATTTACTAAATTGCTATTATTATTGGTGCTGACATCGGTGGAAGCCAGCTTGCTTTATGCTGCTATAAGAAAAAAATTATGGGAGGTGGAGAAGGGAAGAGGTCATCACTCTCCCTGACCTCTTCTCCTCCATTAACTGTTATATGGCCAATTAGCTGAATGCTCCTTTAGGCTTGGAAAGTGAAAAGACAGAGAAAACGAACAAAAAAAAGGCTGACAAGATTAGAGAAAGCAGGCAGGAAAAGGGGCCAGGAAAATTTGGAGAGTCAGAAAGCCACTGGACCAGCTTGAAAGAAGGTTGAAGAGGAAACTTCCTAAAATGTACAATTCTTAGAACGTCCATTTAACAAATGTTAATAAATTAAGAGTTGATAATGGGGCTAGCATTGGCACACATACTATGCTTTGTACACATGAAGAAAGGACAAGAGGATCAGCAGCAGCTCAGCTTTCAGAATTACGCCCGTCAGTTATCCCTGTGCCTTAGCCAGGAGACCTGTGGGAACTCCAGAGTGCCAGTGACAGCAGGCAATGGTAAACAGCATTAATTCAGACCAATATGCCAAATGAAGAACCCTGTGTGGCCCATCTGGCATATGTGATGGAGACTGACAACATTTAGCCAAGAATGAGCAAAGATGTTCATTTCAGATCAAACTTTGATGCATTTGTCTTTCCAAGAAGAGTTTCTGAAGAAGAATACAGAACAATGAAGCAATCAGACTTATTAGTACTAAGGGTTACAAAGCAATAACACCATTTATTTCTAACACAGATAAGATTAAGACAAACTCCAAGGGAATTTTCAAATCCTTTTGTTGTGCCAGTATTTGGTTGTATTAAGTGCATCTGAAATGAATAACCATCAAGTAGATGAAAATTTTTATTTACAGATCTTGCCTATATTGGAATTTTACCTGTATAACAAATAATAATGTTATATGTTGATATGCATTTCTTCAGAGGAGCTCAAAGAACCTGGCAAATAACATTCACTTCATCCAGGAGAGGTGGCCAAATGATTTAGCCAAAGATACCCTGTGAATTGCAAATCAAGATAAGCCTGAAACTAAAGTTTAATAATTCTCAGTATAGTGCTCTTCTCCATAAAACCTTAAATGAGTATGCATGTAACTTCTTTGGAAAATGTTACTGTAGAAAAACTTTGCTTCTACTACTTTACTCATACCACTGACTGAAGTGTTATTTCACTTGTGAGCACCAAACTTCAGCAAGCAGTTGCATACATTTTCATCAAAACCTTTACCTAATAACTTCTTTACTTGGCTTTTTGGATTTCTTGGTTGTTTCTACTTGGACAGGAACAACTTCAGGGACAGGTTCCTCAACAGCTGTGTCTTCATTGCCCAAAAGAGCTGCCTGCTGAGAAAAATCCATGTCCTGCATAAACGACATGCTGCGCTTCAAAGCTAACAGCCGTTCCTAGAATCAGAAAGGACAGAGCGGCAGGGACTTTACCTTTCCCGCATAGCCAAGACGCTATGATAATGGGATGGGATGGGAATGGCCATAGCCCTTACTTTATTCCTAATGGCTAATGCTCCATGGCGATGCAGCATGATTTGGTCATGGTATCATGGCACCAAATTGTTTAGCATACTAGTTAAAGTGCTTCCGAAGAAATAAAACCACAACATAAAAAAGAATAAACAGATACCTCATCTTACCTGACATGTTAATCAGTCGCAAGTAAATGATGTCATATGCATGCAACGTGGTTTTTACATTGCAGGCTGGTACAATGGATCTAGAGCTCCAAAAATGTCAAAGGAGCCTGAAGCCTGTTGGGTATTTTGGCAGGCCCATTAAAGGCCCAGAGGTGACTGAATCCAACATGATTTACTCCCATGCTTGAAATCATCAACTATAAATTTTAACACCCCCTCCCTCTCCACTCTTCCCTCCTCTCCCCCCAACCCCCCCCCCCCATAAAATATCCCAGCTTGATCATAAGCTGGTGTGAAAAGAGAAAAAGAAGTGTTTGGAGGAAAAGGGCCTGACAGTAACAGCCATGAGGCTAATTCTACATTGTAGATGCAATCACTGGAATTATAAGAAGAGGTGACAGATGGATGGAATAATGTTAATCACTATGACTGAGAATTTTTCCTTCTATGTATAAATTTTAAAAGAGTCTGTGCTTTTTCTGGTTCTTTGTTTTTAATAGATTCCTTACTTTGCTCATCATCTTAAAGCCTGTGTGGAGTATCTTCTTGGCTAATTTGTAGTACACAGTGTCTGGCCTGTTGTAAGTCATTGCATTATCACACATCAGTTTGAAATCTGCCTGAAAAATACAAAACACAAAGATTTCAAGTTTGAAAGGCCACAAAATAGCAACTAACCACAGTTCTAGATACCTCACTTTGCAAGGATAATGGCTGGTTCTCAGGCAATATTTCAACTATCTGCTAAAATCTGTTTTCAGAGGCATTTTTTTTTCCTAAAGAATTTTTAAAAAGAAAAATACAATAGTAAAAGTAGCTAGCTTTCCCCAGTGCCTAACTCTTTTCTGAATAGAACAAATAAATTCTATAATGAAAAGTTGCGACTCCCTTTTAAACAATCCTTAATTTTCATTATAGGGCAATTAGTCAAGTAGCTGCTAAGTATAAAAATTGAAAATGCTAAAATTACTTGCTTATAAAGAAAAGAACCTTCAAAGAGAAAAAAGAAAACATTCAGAAGTTCTGTCCAATGCAGTAATGAGTTCTTTATCACTGGTATTTAAACAGATGACCACTCTTTGAAGAATTAAATTAGGTCACTTAATAAGGTCACTTCGATTCCATAATTCTACTGGATTCAGACAATCCTGTCCAGGTATATTCTTTTTTAAGTAATATCAATCAACAAACTGCCTAATATTACCATAATGTGTTTTTTGAAATGTGGAGACTTCCCGATTTAGAAATTTCCTACATTGATACAGAGCAACAATTCATCAGTTCTTAGAGAGTTGCCCAAGATACTCAGTTGCCCATGACAACACACTTAGAACATGTCTGACAAAAAACCTGAATTGAGATCTTTCTGATTTCAAGGTCAATTCTTTATTTACTATCCTGCCTCACATAGAGCAGCACAGAATTAACTGTGACTGACTCTTGGCAGAACCCAAATATTACATCATGTCTCCATTCCTACCATACCAAGCATGATTCAGTGTAAAGAGGAAAGGGAAAGGAGTCAGAAGATCTGAATTCTAATTCCAACTCCAACATGAGTTTACAATCATTCCACTCTTTTCATTAAAAAAGAGAGTAACTAATATGCATTTTATCTAGAAGATATACTTAGATAAAATTTTCAGAAATTTAATTACATAAAACTAAAATAATTAATAGTAAGAAAAAAGTCTCTAAGTTTTTAGTAAGCAAATGAGAAAAATTAATCTCTGACATGTTAAGTCACCACCAAAATGGATTAGAGGCTTTCAAAACACTACCATTATAATCTACCATGTGATTGTGTCTAAAAACAAAGAAAATAACACTTTTTTGGTCCCTCAGCTAAAAAAGCAACTGTTAAACCTATATTCAAAACCTTTAATTATAACCAGAAAAGATGCATCCAGTTAAGTTGTACAAGCTTAACTAAGAAAACTCTATTCTTACATTTTTGCTTCTTATGTGGGCCAATTACAGCTCACATTTACATGTATTATTTGTATGTGGGCCTCAACAAATATGAACGGTAAGTAGTTGAAAGATTACAGGTGGAGAAACTGAAGAGATGAGTGACTTGGCCAAGATCACCAAGCCAATATTCGAAATTGAGCTTCCTGCCTCCAAGGGTGGTGTTCTTATGTTTCATCATAGATTGCCTGTTGTACAACTATCACCTTGAACCAGTCTTACTATTTATCTTAAACCAACATTTTTTTCAGCATCCAACACCCCCAAAGGGGATGGTCTGCATTTCAGCTGGCATACCAAGATTTATTTGCTACTCATCAGCATTTGATACCAGAAGTTCAAGAGTGAGAAGACAAGTCAGAAATCTAGAGATAAAATTCTCCATGCTACCTGACATTATACATAATGGGTCTGTCAGTATTTCTACTTCCTATCTACCTGAACTGCTGGACAACAAAAACAGTAACAAATGTAAAAAGCTTGGTAATCTCTAAAGCACATTATAAAAATAAACTTCCAACTTGAGTAAAGACTGGAAAGTTCAGCAGTAGTCAGGAAACAGTAAAAGTGAAATAATGAATTCTCTGAACTGGTAAACTTGACATTATGACTCAAGTTTCTTAACCAGAAAAAAAAGAAAAAGGACAGTGTTTCAGAATAACACATTCAGTTGCCAAAACAATTTACCTTAAACTCTGTGACTGATTTGTACTCGTTAGCTACAATTTTGTCTTTCATTGTACCAAAGTCCATGGGATGCTTTATTATCATGGAGTATCCAGGAGCAATTGCATCCGTGACAGGAAAAGCAAAAAAACCATGAGGATCTTTCCTAAAAATGAAGAACACATCTGTAATTTCACCAGGGAATCCCAAGTCTCTGTTTGTAAATTAGGCAAAATACTTTAAAATATAGAACTGCCATTAGGCAACCGTATTGGCCAAAATTGAAATTTCATGTAGAGCAGTTTGATTTTAAGATAGAGAAAGAACTAAAACCTGTATCTTCTATGGTAAGGACACTGCGAATGTTCTAATCAGTATAAATAAGTTTGCTACTTTTTATTCCTGAAATGTTAAACTTCAAACTCCTTAATGGCAGCAGATGTTTCACTTCTATCTTTGGATTCCCAGTACTTAATACACTGCCTAGAACATTTCTTTCTCATTTTCTACCAGCCACACTGCTTTTGGATGTCTTTGAAACATTCCATCATGGTCCTGGCGAAAGAAGGGAATACTTTCCTCCCACCTTTCCCCCATTTTACAACTTCTTTTTGTGTGTTGGTATCCCCCATTACAGTGGATTAGTTTTGTTTTCATTTGCATTTGTGGTCCCTATCTGCCAGTGTCTGACAGATAGGAGGCACTTAACAAATGTTTACTAAATAACTGACCAGAACACTGTGGGCACTTAATAAATGCTTGCTGGCAGAAAATAAATTTTCAACCAGTCCCCATATCACTCTCTAAAAAACAATGCCTAAATATTCAGACTCACTCTCAGTATATGTAAGGTAATCAGGAAGTCTTGACAAGGATTGGCACTTGAAAGATGCCCAAGTAGAAGCTACACACACTCTTGAAACTCAATTTCACTAAGCCCTCTTGCTTAACCATGTCTCTGTGCGACTTGAGTGAAAAAGAGAAGCAAAAGGTACCTGGTTCTGACTGAGCATTCTTTCCCTCTTCTATCTGTCCTTCCCTAGAATGTACTTTTCCCCTCTTCCTCATGTGAGGGAGGATGAAGTGATTAGTTTCCAAATAAATAAGTAACATGGCCCTAGGTGTGCAGGTATTTCCTTAGGCTCTCAATTCAAATTTAGAAAACATTTACTCTCTTCTTTTCACATTTAGTGACATGCTTAGTTATACCCCAAGTCTAATGCTTATCTAATATACATATATACACAAAGAAACAAACACATATGTGTGTAATACTTAGGGACATCTCTAATTAAAAGGGGAGGAGGGGGGAGAATTCAAACTAATACGTAGAAAAACTCTGTTTTGACTTAGAAAGTAAAAGTGAGTTTAAGATTATCCTTACACTTTGGAATAAAGTAGAATGGGCTCTCACAAGGACAACATTCAGTAAAAGCAGGTTTTACTTGGGCTCATATCTAAGGAGTTTCATTATTAAAGTTATCAAAATGATAATAAAAGTGATTCTACCCCATCCCTCCTCCAAAAGTGGAAAGTTGTTTTAAATGACCTGTGTATCAAAATGCAAAAGTAGGAGAATCAATACTGAGAGGGCGTAAAATCTTCTAAGCCTTTGGATACTGGCTATTTCTAAAAACGGAGGTTTTACCTCTGGAGTTGGCGAAGAAAATGTTCTAGCAACTGCTGGATAGGGGTGCTCTCGTTTTCAGCTGCCAATGTAAAAAAAAGCAGAGTTAACAAATGCAGTTAGTCCAGACAACTCTGGTGTCACTTCCTAACAGACTCTCAATTTGTGAACATTAACTCACCTGATTTTAAATGAAGTCTGAGTGCTAATGAATTTTAAAGACTCATTAAATGAGCATTAACATGATTTATAATGTACAGTAGCTTCCTTTGCAATGTATTTTGACATGAGTCTTCTGCTAAATTACAATCCAACTCCATAAGATCCAAAGAATCCACTCCCACCCCCCTGCATGTTTTAAAAAAATATTCAAGCTACTAGCACTGAGAAGTTTAATCACTGTATAGGAATGTGCATTCTAAGAAAATGATTTATAAAAACTTTAAATATAGCAGGACTCTCATCCTGATAAATAGCCAAATAAGAGTTCAGCTGGATTGTTGTGTGTGTGTGTTAAAGGAAATAGTAAGAAATATTATGCAGTGAAAATTAATTAATGTTGGTGGTGGAAGGTTTAGAATGCTAGTCAAAGGTGTTAGTAGTCTATCTTGAAATGCTTATAATTAGCAGAAGTCAATGTAGGTTTTCCAGCAGAGAAATGAGATTAGATGACATCCTTAAACTTGAATGACTTGAATGTACAATGGAGAAAGAAGAGACTGGAAATATTGCTTTCCCCCCTCAAATTATCATTGATTTACTAAAGCTATGTACATGTTATATTCTCACCTCCACCCTAATAAAATGTAAACTCCTTGACCACAGAAATTATTTTATATTTTTATTCTAAGTAGACAGCATGGTGCATAATAAATAACAACTAAATCAGGAGATTCTGATAATAGTACATGCAGGAGGAATGAAAAGGAAATGGGCAGAAAGGTAGGACAGGATTTGGGGAGAGGAAAAGGAGAAGTAGGGAAGAATGATTAAAGATCAAGTTATATTTTAAGACTGGTATCACCATTCCCAAGTAATCCACCAAAAGGGAATTAAGAAGCTGGTGCAGATTTCGGGTTCAAAAAAGTTGAGTTTGGTTTAGTCTTAATCAGTTAAGTTTGCAATTCAGAACTGTAGCTCAGAGGCCTCTAGTCACTTCCAGTTGACTATCATACCTTACATAACCACCACAATCAAGCAAAAAGGCATCACTAGGTTGATGGAATGAACACATGACCAAGTCAACATTCTAATTAATCTTACTCTACAAGCTTTTCTCTGGATCTCTTTAACATCTGCAACTGATAGCAACCTAGACAAAATTTTTTCCCCTGATACCTATCTTCCTTCTAATATGCCCTTTGGAATACCTGATCTACAAATTCCCTTTCACTCTCAATATATTCCTCACATTCCCATACTAATGGAGGGATTTAACTTCAGGATAATCAATGATCATCAAGTCATTGATTTATTGAGAAAAAATATACATTCTTTTTATCTGCTGGTCCTGATTTTAAATTTGTTTTTTCATGAAAAAAGAATTTCTCTTGCCACCTTCTATAATGCTGGCTGCTTTCTCTCTCATACTCCCAACTTATGACTGATTATAGCATGACTAAAATCTCTGCTAGGATGATTTTAGAAAGACCTAGAGAAACTTACATAAACTGATGCTAAAGGAAGTGAGCAGAACCAAGAGAACATTGTATACAGCAACAAGATTATATGATGATCAATTCTGATGGGTGTGGCTCTTTTCAACAAAAAGGCCAGTTGTAATAAACTTGTGATGGGGAGATACATCTACACCTAGAGACAGGACTGTGGGGACTTGAATGTGGATCACAACATAGTTTTTTCATCTTTTTTTGTTGTTGTTTGCTTGCTATTTTTTTCCCTCATTTTTTCCCCTTTTTGGTATGATTTTTCTTGTGCAGCGTGACAATTATGGAAATATGTATAGAAGAACTGTACATGTTTTAACAGATATTGGATTATTTTCTGTCTAGGAAAGGGGGTAGGAGAAGAGAGGGAGAAAAATTTGGAACACAAAATTTTGCAAGGGCAAATGTTGAAAACTATGTTTGCATGTATTTTGAAAATCAAAAGTTAGCTTAAAAAGGTAACTGAAGAAAACAACACTTTAAAAATAAGAATTGAACAAATGCAAGTGAATGACTCAATAAGACTTCAAGAATCAGTCAAACAAAAATGAAAAAATGAAAAATTATTAGAAAATATGAAATTTCTCCTAGGAAAAACAACTGCCTTGGAAAACAGATTTAGGAGAGACAATCTAAGGATTATTGGACTTCCTGAAAGCCATGATGAAAAAAAGAATCTAGACACTATCTTCCAGGAAATCCTGAAAGAAAACTGCCCTGAGATTGTAGAATCAGAAGGCAAAATCATCATTGAAAGAATTCACTGATCACCTCCTGAAAGAGACCCCAAAATTAAAACCCCAAGGAATATCGTGGCTAAATTTCAGGACTATTGAACCAAGGAAAAGATTCTGCTAGCAACTAGAAAGAAACAATTAAAATACCAAGGATCAATAATTAGAATCTCACACGATTTGTTAGCCCCCACATTGAAGGATCGAAGGGCCTGGAACCAGATATTCTGAAAGGCAAAGGAATTTGGATTACAGCCAAGAATAACCTATCCAGCTAGAATGAGCATTATGCTCCAGGAAAGAAGATGGTCATTTAATGATATAGGTGAATTTCACCTATTTCTAATGAAAAGACCAGATCTGAACAAAAAATTCGACCTCCAAACACAGAACTCAAGAGCAGCATAAAAAGGTAAAAAGGAAAGGACTCTTGAGAACTTTATTTCTACTATGGGGATATTTAAAGTTTGGGGGTATAATGAACTAGATATTACTTTGATAATATGAAAAAGAAAATTAGAGGGGAAAAGGTTGTCATACTGGGGGAAAAGAGGGAAAAAGTGATAAAATAAGATCTTAAAAAAAAAAAAGGAGGTAAAATCTCATGAAGAGGCAAAAAAAACCTAATTGAGAGAAAGAGGGGAGATGAGCATTGTGTAAATCTTAATCTTATCAGGTCGGGTTCTAAAAGTGTATATCAGACACTTGATTTCACATAGAAACTTGTCCCTTGCTAGAGGGAAGTGGGAGGGAAAGGAGGAAAAGAAAGGGATAAACTAATAGAAGGGAAAATAGAAGAATCAGGGGAAAGGAGTAAAAAAAGGGGGAGGTGACCCAAAGGGTGCTGGATTGTTTGGGGGAGGGGGTCATCAAAAGCAAAGTACTGAAGAGGGGGGAAGAGAGAAAGGGGAAAGGAAAGGGAAAAACATAACTTGGGTAAATAAGATGGCAGGAAATAAAGAATTAGTTATTCTGTGAATGTGAATGGGATGAACTCTCCCATAAAGCGGAAGCAGAGAGCAGACTGGATTAAAAACCAGAATCCCACAATATGTTGTCTACAAGAAACACATCTAAAACATAGTGACACATATAGGATGAAGGTAAAAGGCTGGAGCAGAACCTATTATGCTTCAGGTGAACAAAAAAAAGCAGGGGTAGCAATCCTTATCTCAGATCAAGTAAAAGCCAAGATAGATCTAATCAAAAGAGATAAGGAAGGAAACTATATTTTATTAAAGGGTACCATAGATAATGTAGCAATATCAATACTAAATATATATGCACCAAGTGCAATAGCATCCAAATTCCTAGGGGAGAAATTAAGAGAGATGCAAGAAGAAATAGATAGCCAAACTATACTAGTGGGGGATCTCAACCTTGCTCTCTCAGAATTAGATAAATCAAACCACAAAATAAACAAAGAAACTAGGGAGATAAACCAATTGTTAGAAAAGTTAGGTATGATAGATCTATGGAGAAAATTGAATAGAGACAGTAGGGAGTTTACTTTTTTCTCTGAGGTTCATGGAACTTATACAAAAATTGACCATGTGTTAGGGCATAAAAACCTCAAAATCAAATGCAGAAAGGCAGAAATAGTAAATGCATCTTTTTCAGATCATGATGCAATAAAAATCACATGCAATATAAGGCCAGGAGAAAATGGACCAAAAGTTAATTGGAAATTAAATAATCTAATCCTAAAGAATGAATGGGTGAAAGCACAAATCATAGATACAATCAATAATTTCATCCAGGAGAATGACAATAATGAGATAACATACCAAAATTTGTGGAATATGGCCAAAGCGGTTGTAAGGGGCAATTTTATATCTCTAGATGCTTACTTGCATTAAAAAGAGACAGAAAAGATCAACGAATTGGGCTTATTATTAAAAAAAAAAACTAGAAAAAGAACAAATTAAAAACCCTCAATTAAATACCAAATTGGAAATTCTAAAAATAAAAGGAGAAATTAATAAAATTGAAAATAAGAAAACTACTGAATTAATAAATAAAACTAAGAGTTGGTTCTATGAAAAAACCAACAAAATAGATAAGCCTTTAGTTAATTTGAAAAGAAAAAGGAAAGAAAATCAAATTGTTAGTCTCAAGAATGATAAGGGAGAACTTTCCTCCAATGAAGAGGAAATTAGAGCAATAATTAGGAGTTACTTTGCCCAACTTTATGCCAGTAAGTTTGATAATCTAAATGAAATGGAGGAATATCTACAAAAATATAGATTGCCCAGGTTAACAGAAGAGGATATAAATTATTTAAATAGCCCCATATTAGAAAAAGAAATAGAACAAGATATTAACCAATTCCCTAACAAAAAATCTCCAGGGCCAGATGGATTTACATGTAAATTCTACCAAACATTCAAAAAACAATTAATTCCAATACTATACAAAGTATTTGAGAAAATAGGGACAGAAGGTATGCTGCCAAATTCCTTCTATGAGACCGATATGGTGCTGATAGCTAAACCAGGTAGGTTAAAAGCAGAGAAAGAAAAGTATAGATCAATTTCCCTAAGGAATATTGATGCAAAAATTTTAAATAAGATATTAGCAATGAGATTACAGAAAGTCATCCCCAGGATAGTATACTATGACCAAGTAGGATTTATACCAGGGATGCAGGGCTGGTTCAATATTGGGAAAACTATCAGCATAATTAATTATATTAATAACCAAACTAACAAAAAACATATGATTATCTCAATAGATGCAGAAAAAGCATTTGATAAAATCCAACACCCTTTCCTATTAAAAACACTAGAGAGTATAGGAATAAATGGGCTTTTCCTTAAAATGATCAGTAGCATCTATTTAAAACCATCAGCAAGCATCATATGTAATGGAGACAAACTAAAACCATTCCCAATAAGATCAGTAGTGAAACAAGGCTGCCCACTGTCACCATTACTATTTAATATTGTATTAGAAATGTTAGCTTTAGCAATAAGAGAAGAAAAAGACATAAAAGGAACTGGACCACAGAGAAAATTAAGGGGTAGGAGGAGTGGGGGAGTAAGATGTAAGAAAATTGGAAAGGTAGAAAAGTAGATTATGAAGGGTTTTGAATGCCAAACATATGATTTTATATTTGATCACGGAGGTAAAAGGGAGACACTGGAGTTTACTAAATGGGGGGAATGGGGAGGGGCTTAGCTGGGAGGTGATATGGTCAGATCAGCACTTTAGGAAGATTAATTTGACATATGGGTGGAAACAAGGAGACCACCAATAAAGAGGCTATTGCAATAGTAAGGGGTGAGATGCTAAGGGCCACCACTAAAATGATGGCAGATCAGAGAAGGGGGCAAATATAAGAGATAACACAAAGAAAAAATTGACAGAACTTGGCAACAGCTTGATTATAGGTATGGGAAAATAAGCAGTTGAGCAGGACACTTAGGTTACAAACCTGGGGGACAGGGAGTGTGATGGTGCCCTAGACAGTAATAGGGAAGCCTGGAAAGGAAGTGGGCATGAAGGGAAAGAAAACGAATTCAGGGGCAGCTAGGTAGCACAGTGGATAGAGCACCAGCCCTTAAGTCAGGAGGACCCGAGTTCAAATCTGGTCTCAGACACTTAACAAGTTCTAGCTGTGTGACCCTGGGCAAGTCACTTAACCCTAATTGCCTCAGCAGCAAAAAAAAAAAAAAAAAAAAAAAAGAAAATGAATTCAAAGTTTAAGTTAAGTTTAAGGTATCTATGGGATGTCCAGTTTGAGATGTCTATGAAGTTGTTAATGTGAAATATGGAGATTAGGAGATATTAGTTCTGATTAAGTAAATATGAGAATCAACAAGATAGAGATGTTAATTGAGACCATGGAAGCCAAGATTATCAAGTGAAATAGTGAAACAGCAGGAGGAGAGGACCCAAGATAAAGCATGGCATACAACAGATTCTTAAATACTTGTTGACCTGACTTATTATTTAAATGTTATAATTTTGTTAATAAATGTCAAATAAAATAAGATTTCCATAACAAAGTAGGGCAGAAAAAAAAAGATAGTACATGAAATTTCAAATGTCTATTTTGTGCACAGCTTGTTTTTCCTTTCAAACATAGTTTATAAATTCTACAGGTAACTTTCAAAGGTCATTTCATTTCAAAAAATTGTACTTTATTCCTTTTTATGAAAAGAGTTTTAGGGGCAGCTAGGTGGCACAGTGGATAGAGCACCAGCCCTGAAGTCATGAGGACCTGAGTTCAAATCTGCACTTAACACTTCCTAGCTGTGTGACTCTAGGCAAGTCACTTAACCCCAATTGCCTCAGCAAAAAAAAAAAGTTTTGACCTGGACAGGAAAGGCTGGTGACTGAGATATATATATATTTTAATCAATCACAAATGTTTCCCCTTCTGGAAAGTGGGACAAGATTACAAAAACTCTACTTTTAATCAGGTTTAGGTAAAATCTACTGATGAGAAAATTATGAGAAAAGGAAATCTGGGGAATTTTTTTTCTCCTCTCTTCATTTTGGGTCATCATCAAAGCTAACTTGAAAATAACAAGTACCAGAAAAATACCTTCTGAGAAATATTTTTGATAATGGATAGAAATATAATTTTTCTTTCTTACCTGGTTGAGTTCGACATGCTCTGATTGGTCTATCTGGAGGTGGTTCAACTTCCACTTTCTTTCCTGGATCAAAGTCATCAGTCTCTCCCTCAGTGTCACAATGCTCCTTTTCTCGCTTCCGCTTCTTCTCCTCCTAAAAAGTGAAGGGGAAGACTAATTGTAGCAGTGAGGTTTAAGAATAATTAGCCTCAAATGGCTGAGCTGGGATTGATCTAATTTGAGGGACATGATTTCATCAATTGGGGGAGGAAAAAATGTTCTGGTAAGAGAAATCCATTTTTCTAAGTATTTTCAATGTCCCTCCTTATTCTCAAAACCAGCAGTTGTTCTAAGTGTGATGTGAAGTCAAGAAAGCCTCAAATTTTCATAACATCCTGGGTCCCTAAAACTTTCAGTAAACGTTTACTTTTTTGAATTGATCAACATGTAGGGCTTTGAAGATCTCTTTTTTCGTAGCAGTTTCTAAATTAAACAAGAGATCATCTCGCTGGTCATTTAATATGGAAAAACAATAAATATAAAATACTTTCCCTGTTTCTACTGTGTGAACTTAAGGTAGATCCCAACCTATATAACAATCCAGAAACTCAACAGAATATCACTCTTTCTAAGGAAACTTAATTTGGCATCACAAATGATATAAGCAAGGCATATTTATCTAATATAAAGGAACAGAATTTCCTCTGGAGAAAACTATATTATGATAATTAAACAATATATTGAAGAATGTGGAACTAAATGAGCTGGATGAGATGACTAGCTCTGCCATTTACTACCTGCATGAACTTGGACACAAGCTTTCATCTTGCTGAGACTCAGTTTTCTCATCTATAATGGATTGTCAGGTTAATTCTGAGATTAATTCTAGCTCTAAATCTATGATGCCAAGATCATCTTGCTGAAGTAGCTAGTTTTTAAAAAAAGTTTCTATGAAAACTTTTGGGAAGAAAAAATTCTGATAAAAATGGAGGGAGAGATGACATTTCCAGTTGAAATGGTAGTATTATCATGGTATACGCAGGTATTCCTTACCTTTCTTTTCCTTCTTTCCTCATCATCAAGGTGCTTTTCTTTTTCAGATTTCTTTTTCTTTTTCTTTTTCTTTTCTTTATGACGTTCTCGCTCATGATCTGATCTGTCGTCATAATAGCTAGAATCGTGGCCTGATCCCGAGAGCTC
The DNA here is from genome assembly GCA_023553655.1 of Myrmecobius fasciatus. Lineage (NCBI taxonomy): Eukaryota > Metazoa > Chordata > Mammalia > Dasyuromorphia > Myrmecobiidae > Myrmecobius > Myrmecobius fasciatus. Next base: position 378,646 of record JAJPUD010000196.1, on the reverse strand, counting down.
AGTAACTTCACTTCCTCCAACTTTAAGGACTAATTTCAATGGCTTCTCCAAGGGCTTGTCTACATAATCTAAAACAAAATGAATATTCTTTACAGAAATGATTTTAAAATTCATAACAAAGATTTTATATAGATTAATGTTTAGCTGAGAAATTCTTTTCTACCTTTCTAGGATGGCTCCCTTCCACATCCTGATAGCTCTCTATTCCACACTTCTCACAGACTAGAGATGGAGTGAAGTGGAAGGGAGGGTGTTGTGTGACTAGGCCCAGGCTGAAATGAAAAGGCTAGTTATGGCACTAGCATTCAACAGTCTTGCCTACCTTCTCTTTACAGAGTGTACTCCCTGCACCACCACAGACGCCACCAGTCTGGTATGATTGGCATAAAATCAGATAAATGGGCAATGATACTGAAAGAGGGGCTAAAAGTGCAGAACTATATCAAACCCAGCACACTGACATGCTGAAGCACAGAAGGAACAGGCCCCAGAGCCGACAGTATAAAACCAAGTGACCTAAAGGTCACTTTCATCTGTACTGGGGTCAGGAAAGCAAGAAATAATGGTTAAACAAAATAAAGGGAAAATATAAGCTAATAGGGAAGATCTGTTATCAAAACATCTAGTTTAGGAGACAAAAAAGTTGGGTTTATAAGAGGAGAGTCAAAGACTCATTGATTAGCTGGTTTACAATTCATGGAGATCACCAATGGGGTTCCACAGAGTGATTATTTGATTTGTTTAACAATTTGCCAAAAACTTGGATAAAGAAAAAAGAAGGAAAGTTTATCAAATCTGCAAATGATACAAAGCTGGAAGACTACATAGAATCATTAATACAATTTATATGAGCCTGGTTAAATTAAGTATCAAGTTCTGCATCTGGGCTCAAAAAATATCACAAAAAAAGACAGAAATGAGTAAAGTTTAACAAGAAAAGGCCTTTGGAGATTTAGTGGACTATAATCTCAAAGACTCATAAGTCGGATAAAGCAGCCCAAAGAGCTATTGCAATTTAGGCCAAATTAATATACTGTAAGATGTACAGAACAAGCTAATATTGCCATATTCTGACCTAATCAGACCATATCTGGAGTACTGTGCTCCATCCATTTAGGCATTACATGTTAAAGGGGTCACTAATAAGTTGGAGCATAGTAGAAGTAGAGTGGCAAGGAAAAGTGCGAAGGGTTAGAACTAAGAATTGATCTCAAAAGAAGAAACATGGAGCATAACATTTAAAGGTAAAAGAAACCTTAGAGATCACTTGACAAATGAGCTTAGACATCATTTGGTAGATGAAATGACTAAGATCAGAGAGCCTAAATGCCTTGTTCAAGGTCACAGGGAACAGAGTTAAGACTTTTGGTCTGGAGAATTCTACAGGACACAAAGATTACAATGTGGAAGACATAAAACATTTTTAAGTTAGCTCTCAAAGGCAGAATTAGATATGATGCAGCAAAGTTATAGGGAAAAGAATTTTGACAGAATATGATAAAAATTCTATTCAACAAACTTATTAAGTGCCTATTAGATACAAATGTAGTGTCAAGCAATGGTGATACAGAGATAAACTAAACAGGGCCCCTCAAACAGCTTATATACTTTGGGGAAAAAACAACACGTACATAGGCAAATAAATACAAAATCTACATAAAATAAGTACAAAGTTGGGGGTTGGGGGGAGTCAGAAGAACAGTTGACTGGAGAGACTCAGAAAAGTCTTGTAGGAGATAGCATTTGAAATGAACTCAAAGGATAGTGGGGGTCCAAAAAGCAAAGATAAACAAGCAAAGCATTCTAAGCAGGGGGGGATATCTTTGCCAAAAAAAGATAGGGAGATAGAATGTCATATGAGGGAAGAACAAATAAGTCAGTTTGTCTAGAACCCAGCTTCTTAAACTGTAGACCACAATCCCAGAAGGGGCCTGGTAACTGAATGTGGGGGTCAAAAAACTATGATTATCAGTAAATGTTTGATTTGTATACCAATTTTATATACTTATATATACCCAGAGTGGCATAAAAATTTCTTGGGTAAAAAGGGGTCATAAGTGAAAAAAGTTTAAGAAGTACTGGTCTAGAACGTAAATTATTAAAAGTATCTAGGTATGCTGAGGGGAAGGAGAAACTAGCTGTTCAGTCTTTAACACCCAAATTTAGCAGACAGCCAGAATTACAGTAATATTTTTTTTTCCTTCCTCTTGGTCTGTCTGTAGAGTTCAACCTTAGAAAATAACTACAATTTTGCTCTAGAGAGATCAATAGGGAGCTATTAACTATAAGTGAATTCTTACAATGTAGAAATCAATAATGACTTCTATATAATGATAAAATTAGCTCAGAGAGATAAGGTATGCAATTCTTTCCCATAAAGGTTATGATCACGTAAAATAAAAAGGCTAGTTAAAATGACCTCTAAGATGCATTCTAATGTTATGTCTGTAATGCCTATTTTTTTTTAAAAGCTTTTTATTTGCATAACATATGTATGGGTAGTTCTTCAACATTGATCCTTACAAAGCTTTCCTTTACAAATTTTCCCTAGTCCCCTCCCCTCCCCTAGATGGCAGGAAGTCTACTACATGTTAATTATATTAAAATACTTGACAAGTTGAATATGTATTTATGTATTTCCATACTCATCTTGCTGTTCAAGAACAATCGTATCTATATGAACAAAAAATATCTGAGAAAGGAAACCCAATGCAAACAAACATGGATAGAGATCAGGGAAATGATATGTTGCGGTCCACATTTCATATTCCTCTCTCTAGGTGTATATGGCTTTCTTCACTGAACAATTGGAAGTGGTTTGAAGCATTTCATTGTTGAAATGAAGAGAGCCATGTCCATCAGGATTGATCATCATATAGTATTGTTGTTGCCTCGTATAATGATCTCCTGGTTCTGCTTGTTTCACTCAGCATCAGTTCATGCAAGTCTCTCCAGGCCTCTCTGAAATCGTCCTGCTGGTCGTTTCTTACAGAACAATAATATTCCATAATATTTATATACCATAATGTGATGCCTATCTTAAAACCACTGGGGCCTCCCTAAATATTAAAGAACATGAATTTCTTTTCCATTTGAAGAAAAGAAGAAATAAATAAAGATATTCACAAAGTCTGCAAAACCAGATCTCTCTACTTGGTTTAGCTCCCAGTCAGAGCAAACCCAGGATAATAACTAAGGATGGAGAGATAAGGCCTCAGAGCTCTTTAGGGAGCTGCCACTTGAGCAGAAAGTAAATAGATACAAGAGATACCACTACGAGTCATTTAGCCCCTACAAGTTTTTTGTTTATTTTAACAAAGGCATTGTATATCATTCCTTGATTATAAAGAAAAACCAAAACGGGGTAGCAGGTGTTAAGTAAGTGGAATATGATGTAGAAAGGTAATGGGACACAGTGAAACACATTTCGTTATGATCTAGGGTTCACAGCTTCTTCAACTATAATTGGCGACCCTATATGGGGTCTCCTAACAATGTGGGAGTCACAAAACTATGATTTATTTTCAGTAAATGTTTGATCTATACCCGCATTTTGTACACTTGGGGTCATGCAAAAATTTTTTGGGCAAAAAGGGGTTGCCAGTGGGAAAAGTTTAAAAAGTCTTGATCTAAAGAACTTCACTGTCATAGAACAGAGCAGTGGCTATAAAATACACAGTAAAATATACTCCTCAATCCCTAAGAAACCAAGAAATTTTCCCTTCTTTATTGGGGCTTGAGATCCCTGATGACTAACATGTGCAACAGCTCAATTGCCAAAGCCACAAGCATCAATTATACCATAAGATCGAGCTTTTGTAAAAGACCTCAGCAAATGGAAGGCAAGAGAAAGATACTAAATCAATGAATCCCTGGAGCCCAATTCTCAGCCTTTCAAATGCAGCAGAAATAACCTTCAGAATGTAGGAGTGGACTACATTTGCCCATCCTTAGGAAAAGTTATTCTCTGATCTAAAGCAAGTGTAGTCAGGAGCAATGAATGCTACCTATCAGAATATGAGCAACACCAACCAGTACCACTTAGTAGAGTCCAGTAAGAGTACTGTCAATGCCACCTAGCAGAGTACTACCTAAAATATGGACAATGCCACCTATTCCAACTAATAAAGTAGAAGCAATGCCACCTAATAGAGTTACTTGGGGATGACACTTTTAAGAGAAAGTCGCTTACAGAAATACTCCACAAGCACTGGCACAATGTATTAGAATTCAATTGAATTCAACAAATATTTATTAAACTTCTAAGTGCTAGTCTACCGTGCAAAGCAGAAAGGTAAAAGTAAGTCTCCGCCTTCAAGGAGCTTATGATCTAATGAATCAATCAATAATCAATAAATATTGATGATGCGACGAGAAAACGTACTACCAGAGTGACCTTGGACAAGTCACTTCCCCCTCACTTGGCCTCAATGTCCTCATTGGTAAAGGGAGAGAGCTGACTTGGATGGAGGTCAAGGGTCCATTCCAGTTCTCAGAAGACACGACCGCCCAGATATCCTGTACTTCCTCTCCGTCCCCGGCTTACACGTTCCCCCCAAGCTTCTGGGGGCCGCTCCCCCCCCCCCCCGTAAGCACCTCCTCCAAACAAGGTCACGTGCTCAGTGAGGAGCGGGGGAGTCCCCCCCAGCTGCGCCAGCGGCTCGAGGGAGCCCGCTCGGACCGCCCCTCCCCCGGGGGTTCTGGAATCCCGGGCCCCTATGTCGTCACAAAGCCGGCATTGTGGCGAGCGCGCAGAAAGAACGCCGGCCGCCCCATCCCAGAACAACCTCCCCCCTTGATCCATCTCTCCCCAACTCTGCGCCCCTTTCCGCACCGCAGTCCCGGCTCGCTCTCACCGTTGTAAGACGATCGCCACTCGGTCTTGTGCTTCTTATGCTTCTTTCCCATGGCCGGGAGGCCGCCGCGGGCGGGGGGCTCAGGCGCCCCCCGCGGCACCCCGCAGCACTCGGGAGAGGCAAGGAGAAAGTGGCGGCGCCGATTCCCCCCCCCAGGCGGCTTTCCTCCCCGCCCGCCTGCCCCCCACCTCCTCCTCGGGCTCTTTGGTTCTTTTCTCCGCCCCTCGGGCTCCCTCCGCGCCGCGGGGATTGGGAGAGAGGAAGGGAGGGGGAAAGCCTAGGCTCCGCTGGGCGAGGACCGGAAGTGACCCCTCCTCCCGCGGGGTTGGGAGGCGGGCACGACTCTAGTACTTCCGGGTCGCGGGATCAAGCTGTCGCTGGCGGCAGATTCGAGCTGCTTAGGGCTGACGGTGAGAGTGGGCTCGCTTAGTTCTCGGGGCTCGGGGACTGGGGGAACGGCGCGAGGCGCGACTGGGCGCGAGATAGGGCTGGGCAGCGCGAGGTCTGAATAGGCTTGGCAGGGCAGCCTTGTGCTGGTGGGTTAACCGGAGCCCGCCCGCTCTTCTCTCCCCGGGTTCCTCCCCCAGAAGCGGCGGGATGGACGAGGCAGTCGGGGACCTGAAGCAGGCGCTTCCTTGCGTGTCGGAGTTACCCGTGATCAACGTGGAAGTGCATCTGCGCTGCAACAGGTCAGAGCCCCGCCCCACGAAGCTCTCCCACATCCACTACTTAGCCCGCTCCTCCTACCCCCAGTTGGGTGTCTCAATTTCAAAACACTTTTTATTAGCTATTTTTTCTACATCACTTTTATTTCCTAATTTGCTTTTAGCATTAATTAATAACATATTTTGTTAATTTTTTTCAGAACATAATAATACAATACAAATACCTTTTCTTACTACATCACTTTTATTTCCAAACGCCTTTTTTTGCAGTGAACAATTATAACATCAATTAATGTTTTCTATTAATAATTTATTTTCTTAATGTATTTTTTTGCAAAGAGGAATAATATATCAACTAATATTTTTTTCTACGCCATTTTTATTTCCTAATATGTTGTATTTTGCAGAGACCAGTAATAAATCAAATAGGATCTGACATTATAGGCCAGTGAACATCCGTAGACACCAGCCCCTTTGCAAAACAGAGGGTGCATTCTCATATATCTTTTTCAGAATCCACGTTTGGTCATTATGTTGGCACACTATATTTATACAGTATTTAGTTTTCCTTTTAGATTGTAACCTCCCTGAGGACAGTGACTTGCCTCTCTTTGTCTCCTCAGCCTTAGCACAATGCTTGCACCTAATAGGTGCTTAATGAGTGTTTATTGATTATTAATGTTATTTACTTTTAGACTGTAGTGACTGTATTTTGGGGGCTGTACTAGAAAGAGCATTGACCCTGGAATCAGGGAATTTCTATTCAGAGGCCAACTTTAATAGTATGTTGAAATCTTGGGCAAATCACCCAATCTTCCTGGGCTTCAATTTCCACATGTGTAAAAGGCTGGCATTGAGTTAGATCCTCCCTCAGATTCCCTTTAGCTTCAGATAAATCATCTTTTGTGTAATATTTTCTTGATTTTGCTTACTTTCCTTTGCATCTTTTCATATGTCTTCCCATTCTTCCCTGGTTCTTATGGGGGTTGCAATGTGCCACAGTTTGTTTAGTCATTCCTCAACTCATGGACACCAACTTTGTTCCTCTAAAAATGCTACTATAGATATTTTGGGTGGGTATGATGCTTTTCTTTCTATTTTTGACTACCTTGGAGTGCATGCCCAGGAGTGGTATCTTTGTACATTTTAGTCACTTTGCAAGTGGGGTACATTGCAATTTTTTTTCCCTTAGGCTTTTTTCTCCTTTGTGAAATGATGCTCCAGAGGAAGCATCTAAGTCATATTTTTTAGTAGTATGTCATCTTTGGTGTATAGCAACTTCTATACTCAGTGAGCATGAGGATAGGAGATAGATGACTGGACTTTGAGGCAGAAGACCTCTTTTTTTTGCTTCCTGCCTCATTTGCTCTTTCTTTCCTACTTCTTGCTCTGGGCATCATAATCAATAATAATATCATTATTTCTAGAGAATATTGTCATTTGATTACTGAAAACTCCTGAGATAAACCCAGAACAGAAACTTTTTTGCCTAGCCACCATTCCCCCATATCTATTGTCTTTCCTTAGATTTTGGTGTTGGGGAGAGAGAAAGGGGGAACATGTTATCTCTGATGTTATGGAGACAGGGACATCCTTCATTTGTATCTGTAGAATTCAATTTATAATCAGTACTTTCACAGTAAACACTTAAAAAATGTTTCATTCATTTCAGATAGAGATATATGGATTAAATGGTTAAAAATTCAGCTGGTTAAATGATCTGACTCAGAGTGGTCACTAATTTTTCATTGTAATTTTAATCAAGAGGTCTAGGTTAAGAGTGCCCTAGGAATCTGGCCTTGGATTTATCAGTGACTTGTATAAAAGCATAGAGAGCACACATCCCAGTTTTCCAAATAAAAGCTAGTAGGCATATCTAGTAGAGTGGAAGACAGAATCATGATCTGAAAGAATTTTTGACAAACTAGAGTATAGTGCTTGTCAGCTGAACCAGAACCAGTTTGTAATCTAGTGGCTGGAGCAGTACAAAGCAGGCTAGAAATAGGAAAGTCAGAAATCAAACAAGTTTAATTTTAAAAGTGAGGAAAATATTTATAAGCAGAAGTCCTGAGAAGAAAGGCATGTGACTTTTGGCATAGGTAAGGTTTTTAAGCATGAAAACAGAGAAGGTGGGACCACAACCCAGTCATTCTTAGGTCTTGAGAATATAATTCTCATGACAGGCCCATTGTGCAGACATTTTTGGGACAATACAGGTGTTTTGGGGTCTTATGGGAAGAGTTTCCAAGTTATTAAATCATTGAGCCTTGTGATTGTCTCTATCCTCAAGAGTCATTCAGCAGGATCCAGAACCAAAGTTAGAGTGGCAGAAACAGGAGTGCAGCATTTGTTCAGTTAATTTCGCAGTTAAAATTGTTAGAATATCAGGAAATGTGATTGATCACTTTCTGCTGCAGTATAGCTCCAGCTCTCAGGTCAGGATCCCCGGGAAACGGGGTTGAATAGTTAAAATCATAACTCTCAATGCTAGGACTTTGCTGAGATCATCCAGAGGCAGAGTGCAAAGGATTGTTTTTGTGCAAGGTTAAGAGCACAGCTTGCTGGGCCTTAGCTCTGGAAAACAGGTTCTTTCCTCATATCTTGACAAGCTTAATCTAATAAGATGAAATTCAATAGGAATATATGTGAAGATTGACACAAAGCCAAGAGATCAACTTTGCAAATAAAAGATTAAAACATGGTTAGAATAGTTAGCTTGAAAAACATCTGAAGATTTTAATGAATTGCAAGCTCTGTGTGAGTTAGCAGGGTGGTGTGGTAGCCAAAAAGCTAATGTGACACTGACCTACATTAAAAGGCAGATACCTTCTAAGAATAAATAGCTGTCCTATTTGCCCCGCTTTGGAGTATTATGTTCATTCTGATCACCACAGTTTAACATACAATTGATTAGCTAGAGAGTATCCAAAGGAGGACAACCTTTGAAAAGTCTTAATTGTTACATATCATGAGTATAAATGGAAAGAACTGGGAATATTTAACCCGAGCAAGAGAAGACTTAATTGTGTTAAAAGTATTTGTAGAGTTGTATAGAAAAGCAAATAAGTTTTTTCTATTGGGCCCCAGAGGACAGAAATAGAACCAATTCATAGAAGAACCGGAGATAAATTTATGCGATATATATGCTTAACTGTAGAGTGCTTGGGGGAAGTGGCAAGGAGGGGAGGAGGACGAGGGGAAAATAAAAGGGGAAAAAAGAATAAAGTAAAAAATATATAGCAAACAACAAAAAATAACCACAAGGAAGCAATGATGTATACTCATGATTATATAATTTTTTCTATTATATATACTTGCTTGAAATGGAAATTTGTTGTTATATATTTTGAATCCTTTATGATAACCGGCTGGGCACACGAATATTTTTTTCCTTTTCTATCATTTTTCTATTTTGTTCTTATTTTGTATTTAGTTCAGTTTTAAAAAGTAATAAAAGAAAAGGTGGATTTATGCTTGATGTTAGGAAAAAAATGATTAGTACTATTAAAGGATGAGATTGGGAAAATTGGACTTGAATAGTATAATGAATTCAGTTCAGTGAGCAGCTAAGTAAATCCAAAGTATATACAAAACAATTTTTTTGTATATTTAGTTGTTTCAGTCCTGTCCAACTCTCTCGGCAAAGATACTGGAGTGGTTTGCCATTTCCTTCTCCAGTTCATTTTACAGATGAGAGAAGCTGAGGCAAATAAGGTTAGATTTAGTGACTTACAAAGTCAATATTGAAAGGGTAGTATTTCAGTAGTCATCCTATAGGTTTAAAATCCTAACAGTGCTACAAATATCACTAGGGAGATATATATACACATATATATCCCCACTGAGGAAACAGTGGGGGAGTTGGTATAAAACGAGTGAAAAGTTGACAGAAATGACAAACTATTTGAAATAAGAGAGTTAGAAATTAGATCATTTGTAATTCAAGGTCATCACCATTTGGATCTGTCTCTGTGGCCCATGAATAAGAGCTGAGCATTGGTATTGCAGGTACTGCATCCAGTCAAGGGGTCCAAGAAGCATGGGATAGAAATGAGGACAGAATTGAGCTACTGACCATGTGGGCATACATTGTACTACAATCTTTTCTCACCCTCAACTCTGACCTGAATCAGAATTCATATAGAATGATGGAATTTTGAAGCTCGACTTCTGCATTTTAATGGTTATGATGCTAAAATGAAGTATCATGTGACTATTTAGTGATAGGATCAGGATTAGAATCCAGGCATCCTGGCTTGCAATTCAGTGCTCTTTTATATCATGCTGCTTCGCTTATGGAATGTTAAACTAGCCAGTCTAGATTCTAGTACCATTTGAATTTCTTGCCTTTTTGAATCATGGTTGCTTATATCTTACCAAACCACTATTCTTCTACCCACCTTCTCTGCTTCTACTCACTTCTGCTAGAGAAAGTGGCACAAAGTGGCATCCAGGGAAAGAACTGTGGAGCCTTTATGTTTTGTTTTGTTCTTTCTCTCTCTCAAAATGACTCATGGAAATATATTAAGAATGAATGTACATGTATAACGAATATCAGATTGCTTGCTGTCTTGGGAAGGGGGAAGGTAAGGAAGGAAACAAGAAAAAATAAAATTTGGAAATCAGAATCTTCCAAAAAAGAATGCTGAAAGCTATTTTTACATATGGTTGGGAAAATAATATACTACTAAAATTAAATCAGTGAGGCTACCACACATTTGTTAACTTTTCTTGATATTGAGGTGTTAAGTAATAGAGGCCTTGAAACCCCAGCTTCAAATCCTACTTTCAAAACACATTGGCTGTGTGACTCTGGGCAACTCAGTTAACTTCTTAGTACTCTAGGTAACTCTAACTTTAAATAAAAGAGAAGATGATGGCCTGCATTGGAATAGAGAGTATCCTTAATTGAGAGTTATCAGTACCAGCGAAATTGTAGGCCCGTCCCTGTCCTTGTCTCAGTCTTAACTCTGCTATATGACTGTCCTTTTATACTTCCTTTTGTGACCAAATTTTGGATAGCTTCACTGGACAAAAAAATCATTTCCTTCTCAGCTTTTCTATACTATTCTGTCATTATTCCTAATTGCTGTAGAAGGCTCTGGCTTTAGAACAATGTGTTCATAATACAGATAAACTGCATCATCTCACATATTCTTTTGCTTGCCATAGCCAGTTCTTTTATTGTACCCTTGATCCTATTCTCTCTTCTTTCTTCTAAAAGCTTGCTGCTCTTGATCATGTCCTTTCTCCCTCCTATCTCTATACATTAAATCTTTCCCAGATATATATGAACATATTCAGGTTTAAAAACTTTCACTAGGGACAGCTAGGTGGTGTAGTGGATAAAGTACCAGCCCTGAAGTCAGGAGCACCTGAGTTCAAATCTGGTCTCAGACACTTAATATTTCCTTGCTGTGTGACCCTGGGCAAGTCACTTAACCCAATTGCCTCAGCAAAAAAGCAAAACAAAACAAAAAAAGCTTTCACTTGAACTGCATTCCCTCATATTAATATTCTCTCACTTTCCTCTTCTAGCCAAAATCCTAGAAAGATTTCAATCTCTATCTCTGTTTCTTCACCTCACTTCAAAACCCTTGCTGGAAATCTTCCAAACCTTTTATTTAACTAAAAAAATGTTCTCTCAAAGGTTACCAGTGGCTTTTTCTCAGTTTTCATTTTTATTTCTCTAGTTTTATTGATCTACTTTTTTGTTGATCACACCTTCCTCCTGGGCATTCTCATCTTCCTGGCTTCTGTGACAGTATTCTTTCTTTGCTTGTTTGACCTATTCATTCTCAGTCCTTTTCACTGATTCATCATTTTTCTTTTGCCCACTAAGAATGAGTGTCCTCTCTCTGTCCTTGTCCTTCTTTTCTCTCAATATTTTTTTTGTGTGATATTGTAAGTATTAATGGGTTCTATAATCATCTCTATGCCTTTTGATTCCCAAATCTAAACACCAAGCTAAAATCTCTTTTCTAAATTCCCACTCTGCATTACCAAATGTCTGCTGAATGGAATGATTGTCTCTGTAGCTTCACTTTCTAGAATCCCTAGATCTTTACCTTCCTTCAAGTTCCTTCTGATTGTTAATATAATATCCTTCCTCAAATTACCTACTTTTTACAAATCTGTATGTATTGTACCCTTTAATAAAATTTAGGTTCCTTAATGGCAAAAGAAGCTTTGGTTTTTGTATACTGAGCACTTCATGTAGTGCCTTTTGCAGAGTAGGGACTTCATCAGTATTTGTGAAGTGGGTTTCTCAATTAGGGCAAGTAGGATGGTGAAGGGTAGACCTTAAATTTGTGTTATGTCAGGAGTAGTTGAAGAAACTAGATATGCTTAGCCCAGGGAAGAGAAAACTTTAGGGGGTGGGGGAGGGAATGAGATAACCTATCTTTTGAGTAGTTGAAGGGATGTTATTAATTAATTAGAAAGTTTTAACTTGTGTTTGACCCCAAAGGATAAAACTAATAGCAAGAAATGGCAATTACAGGGACATGTTTGAACTTTGTGTCAGGAAAAATTCACTAATGCTTTAGATTCTTCTAAATTAAAATTATTTATCTCAGTAGGGGTGGGTTCCCTTTTATTGTAAATCTTCAAAATTTGTTGGGTATATTATAAGGTAAATTCTTTTTTAGGTATATGTTGGACTAAATAACTTCTAAGGTTCTTTCTGCCTCTGACATTTTGTGGATTGTGTCTTCTTTCTGTGTTTCAGGTAAACTATTCCCAGAACAAAGCAGAGACATTATTAACTGAAGTATTCACAAGTCTTGCTGAGAATAAATAATATTATGTTCCTTATTCAGGCTGATTGAATTCAATAGTTGACTTTGGAAATAGGAAGAATATCATTCATTGCCATTAATGGATATTTATTGAGCATTCATACCATGTCAAGTGCTTCTAAAACTTGCTGAAGGTGATTCTTGACCCCTGGGAATTTAAAACAATTCTTCTAAGAATACATTCTATGAATCAGTTTATTTTATTTTATTAATCTTATGAAAAGTTAGTTAACCATAAATTTTTTTTCTTTCTGAGCTATTTCAGCAAATTGTCAGCATTTCATTTTAATGGATAGATCCCTTACCATTTGCTAATAGAAAAATATAAATTTCAATTCAACAGCATTTTTATTTTTATGTTTAATAGCACGGCAAAAAAAGAAGAAATAAAGCTGAGTGTTGTAAAGCTACTAAATAGACATAATATCGTGTTTGGAGATTACACATGGACTGAATTCGATGATGCTTTTCTGTCCAGAAATGTGCAGTCTGTGTCTATTGTTGATACAGAGTTAAAAGTGAAAGAACGACAGGTACCTAAATAATTCATAATGTTTAACCCTTTGGCCACTTAAGAGCTAACTATTAGTACAGTAAATCCTAATTCTTATTTATAAGATGTTTTGGAATTTGTCTTGTTTATGACTAGTTCACTCAATTGATTTGGCGTTATACAGGGCTCTACTGAGATCTCTACCATAGCTTAATTTGAGGTATTTGCTGGTTAATATCACCCTGTCTCATATATAGATTACACTACTCTTCCTGGCCATTTTGTGAACGGTCACAGCAGCAGCAGCAGTGAGGGTGGGAGTTGGATTACCCAATAGTCAGTAGGTGAGAATATGGTTGAATCCACATAAATCTATTACTATTGTTAGAAAAAAGAAAATGAACCATATACTTTATAATTTCATTAACATTTTCACACATGAAGTACATCAAAGATATGAATTTTTTTATTTATTTATTTGCTTAGGTAGTTGGGGTTAAGTGACTTGCTCAGGGTCACACAGCTAGGGAATGTTAAGCATCATATGAATGTTGAAAAGAATTAATTTTGATTGTTTTTTGTATAATAATAATTGGTATGGTATTCCCTGTTAGCTTATTCAGCATTAATGTTATATGGTAGAATAATAATAGGTATGGTATTGCCTGTTAGCCTATTCAGCATTAATATTATATGGTGTTGTCTACAAGACGGTCAACTTTAAATTTTAATCATCAGCTGAATATAAATAGTATAATTACATATTTTATCCTTTATATTTTTATTTTCATATCTTCTTATTTTGGTACAGTAATATAAGTGAAATATCTGAATATTTGTAGACTTGTTGTTAATGTAGTTTTCTTTTTCTTCATAGCCAATTGACTTGAGCAAGTGTACTCTTGCCCTTCATGTCTTCCAACTGAATGAAGAAGGACCCAGCAGTGAAAATTTGGAGGAAGAATCAGAAAATATAATTGCAGCAAATCATTGGGTGCTGCCTGCAGGTATAATATGCTATATGAATAGCTAAAGTAGACTTTAGCCCTCTCCACCTTCTTTATGTCACATTGAATTATGCTCCTCCCTCACCTTTGCTATGTAGGAAAAAAAATTTATAGTATTAAGTGCATAATTATGGGGATGCTTACCAGGTTCTTTTTCTTAAAATGATGGTTGTCATATATCTGGCTTATGCAAATTTTTTTGAATACTTTTCTACAGTATTGTTGGAATTTTGGAAGGGAAACTACCACATGTTATTCCATTTATTTTAGTAAACATTTATTGATTCCACCCACCCTTCTGTCATGAACTCCTCTGATGTTCCTTAACCATCCTAATCATTTAGAATATGATTGACTTAAAAAAAGTCATTGCATACATAGTTTTCATGAGCATCCATGTGAAATGAGGTATACCTGTACTTAAGAAGGCATCATTTATATTTTAGAAGTGTTTTATTAAACATATTGATGTCACACCTAACAAAAAGTAGAACTTTTGTATACAGAGATGTGTATTTTAAAATATAGTGTCCTGTACAAATTGGAAAGAGAAAAATCCCAATCAAGGAATCATAGATTTATATAGGACTTCAAAGATCATCAAGGAAATATACCCATCTAGAAGGAATATTTTGAATTTGTACTTGGGAAACATGAGTTTTTATCCTTTCCTTCAATACACTATAATCCTGGGCCATTCTCTTGACTTCTTTGAGATAACATGTGATATTACCCCCATTTTTGTAGAATAGTAAACTGAGGCAATAGTGGAACCAGTATCTGTAGATGTCTGAACAAAGTATGTGTAGCAAGCAAGGTGAACTGGAGAATCTAACAGAAGGAGGAAAATGTAACCTTATAAGGTATCATTGAGACTTAACAAGATTGGTTCTGACACTTCATACCTTTTTCAGAAGAAATAAATTAGATAAATGACTGGGAGAGAAGTAGAATAGTATTCTCAGGAAAATAGTATATGAGGAAATCCAGAAATCAAGGGAGAGAAAGTTTGGTAGAAAGTGTTTAGATAATAATGAATTGGGGCAGAAAAAGAAGCAAAATTACCATTGCTGTATGGACATATCACCTGAACAGCAAGGAATTAGATGTGTTGTTCAGAAAATAGCTCATTAGCCTGATGCAGGGCATGATGTAGAAGTGATAGAAGATTTTGTTATTTTTCTATGCATTTGAGCTGTCTCTTTTTGCCAAAAGCAGAGTGACTAATAATTTCTTGACTTGTATTAGGATAATTTTTTCCTAAAAAAGATAGGGAAATGCATAAAAGGAGATTCTAACCTGGAAGGGAGGAAATGTTTGCTAAGGTAGGGTTAATTGGAATGTTATAGGAGAGTGACAGTTCCATTTTGTAGTTTATGATTCAGAAAAGGAAAGCTGAACAGAGTCTGATTGCATCCCAGATTCTGAATGAACAGATTTCAAACATTTCAGAGGAAAGACAGGAAGGATTCCAGTGGCCTAATATTCTATGGAAGAAGTCAGTTCATAAGAGTTGGGAAAGCCAAGAATGATATTCTGAAGACATAAAGAGAATCAATTCTGATTTTAAATTAAAAAAAAAAAAAAAAAGGTGAAGTTATCCAAAGATGCCTGGAGAAAATGTCCAAAGAATTAACTAATCAACTTCAATTTAAAAAAAATAAACTGTAAGTTTTAGGTAAGGATAGTTAGGTAATGCAGAATGGATACATGGGCCTGCATGGATTTTGTCAAGCATGCTGAAGGTCAGAATGGCATGGGATTGGGGAGGAAAGCTAAAGTTCACAAAGCTTTAAAAAAAAAAAATTGAAGCTATTTTGGGAAAAGAGAAGGATCACAAAAATCTGAGACAGAGAGGCAGTGATTGGTGGGTTTGGGCTTCTTATTCTTGACTCCAGAGAACAGAACTGAGAGCCATGGGTAAAAGGAACAGAGACAAAAAAAAAAAAAAAAAAAAAAAAAAAATCACTAAAACTTAGTGGAATAGGTAATATTTGGAGGTAATGAGTTTTCCTTCTCTGGAGGTTTTCAAACGGGCTGAATAGGTTGTACTGGGTGTTCTCTCAGACCTTTAATAACTCTATAACTCTTAGGTTATTTCATTCTTTGATCTTTGCATTGTGGTTCTCATTCTAATACTGAATCAAGTCTTTTGACCTAGTTTTGAGAAAAAGTTATGCCATTATTTGCTGTATGGACAACTCGTTGTACCTATACCTTAGTTTCCTTATCAGTAAAAATATGGGGTTAGACTATATATTATGTTTAAAGTCCCTTCTAACTTTACAAATCTTACTATTATAGGAATAAAGTCTCTTTCTAGAATTACATTTTGGAATTGTTATCTTACAGTTGAATTTCATGGTCTTTGGGAGAGCCTTGTATATGATGTTGAAGTTAAGTCACACGTAAGTGAAAAATACTTTTTTATATGAAAATATCTTTATTTTATAATAATTCTTCCTTTGGGCCCCAAGTCTAGTTAAGTGCCATTTCAGACTTTTCAAGCAACTTGGAGCTACTTTATCTTTAACTTGCATTTCCTGGATTCACACTGAGCAGAGTTGACCTTCAGGGTTGGAAGAGGGCAGAAGTGAGGGTAGGATGTGAACCCAGATACTATTAATGTATATTCTCTTTATAATTCAATATTGGTAATATTGGTGGGTATGCCAGAGTAAGTGAACAGTAAACAAATTAGTAGGGTTTATGGCTTCCCTTAGTACTTACATCAGAAAATTCATGCTTAAGAGATTTCTTTGATAAATTAGTAGGATTTGCTGAGTTAAGCAGAGCATATATTTACATCTTCCAACTTAACTGCTCTATTTGATAAATAATTTGATAAAATAGTTTTTAGTATGGTGGTGGTGTTTTTTTGTTTTTTGTTTTTAACAAAACTCATTATTTTGTATTTTTAAAAATAGTTTTTATTTACTAACATTTAAAGTTATATTTTGTAAAATAAAATGACTTGAATATTGAT
Organism: Myrmecobius fasciatus; assembly: GCA_023553655.1. Taxonomy (NCBI): domain Eukaryota; kingdom Metazoa; phylum Chordata; class Mammalia; order Dasyuromorphia; family Myrmecobiidae; genus Myrmecobius; species Myrmecobius fasciatus. The sequence goes on along the minus strand of JAJPUD010000196.1, from coordinate 361,839 downwards.
TTGTGGAGTGAGATGCATTTCATTGCCTAAACATAGTATCTAAAGGATTTAACAAATATTTGTAGAATTTTAGAGGCCTCACTTGGTCCTATTTGTTTCCAATACTTTTCATTTTTATTTGTAAGGTAGTAGTTATGCCATATTCTTATCATAACTCCTATATTTATGTGTACCTTTTTTTTTCTCTCCTAAACTAGTTGCTTGACTATGTGACGACAACCTTATTATTTTCTGACAGAAACGTTGATAGCAACCTAATAGCCTGGAACAGAGTTGTTTTGCTACATGGTAAAGAGTGTTTTGTTTTATGTTTCGTGAGAAGTAAAATAAGAGAGTATTGCTTATTATGCCTTTGTACTTACGTGAGGAAGTATAATTTTTTTCAATACAAAAAGAAACAAAATTATGTTATCCCTAAATTTATTTTACCTTCCCCAATCACATATTTTTTTACTATCCCAGTGAAGATGTCTTGTGGGAGGACATCTCTGAGAATATGTCAGGGCACTGGAAATGTGGAGCTAAAATTCAAAAGAAAAGTTAAAGCTTGAAGAGTTGTTACTACAAAGTTGAAGGAGACAGTAGAAGGAGAGTCAAGGCCAGTGCCCGTACTTAGGACAGAAGTAGGAAAAAGAGATAGATATGAAGCAGACAAAGAAATCAGGATTATGTTGTGCCATAGTCACTGAGAGATAAGATGCTAAGAAGATAATGGTCAGAAAAAATAGGAGCCACAGTGCTCAAGGAAGATGAAGACTGAGAGGACAGGAGGTCACTGACTTTGAGAATGCTTCAAGATTTACAAAGCACTTTATATGCTTATCTCAGTATCATTATGTTATACTTATACTCTGTGAAGTACTATAGGTATTATTCCCATTTCAGAAATAAAGAAACTGAGATTTAGGGAGGCCATAACTTATCTGTGCTCTTCTAACAATAATGCTTTTCAGTATATATACTGCTTGTCAATAATGTTTGTTGGTGGGAGTCCATCTAATGATAAGAGGTCAAACCACTCTCTTCAAAGGTTCTAAGGTGAAAAAAAAGAGGAGTTGATAGCTTTAGGAGTGAAAGTATCACCATAAGCATTTTTAAAAATAATGTTTTAAGGGGGCAGCTAGGTGGCGCAGTGGATAGAGCACCAGCCCAAAAGTCAGGAGGACCTGAGTTCAAATTTGACCTCAGACACTTAACGCTTCCTAGCTGTGTGACCTTGGGCAAGTCACTTAACCACAATTGCCTCAGGGGGAAAAAAAAAGTTATGGGAAAAAAAATAATGTATTAAAACATTTCATTTCACAGTATTGTCTATGTATGTTTGCATAAATGTGTACACACACACACTCTCCAAACTTTGACCGAAAAAAAAAATTATAAGCAAAACATCTCACATAGGAATTATATAAAAAAGTGCATAAAGTATTGCATATTGGCTGTCCATGTTGTCTCAGAGAGGAGGAAAGAATGTTTCATCTTCAGTACTCTGGGACTGGTTGATCACTATTTTCAAACTGAATTTTTGTGCCTTTTGTTGTTTTAACTTAAAATATTATATTTTTCTATAGTGTTTTTTTTTTTTTTTTGGTTCTATTTTCTTTACTTTATACAGATCTTCCCATGGTTCTTCAATTTCCTCAAACATCATTTCTTATAGCACGATGTTTGGTCTATTACATTCATATATATATATAGATATGTGTATATCTATATCTATATGCCATAATTTGTTCTGCCATTCCTTAGATAATGGACACACATTGTTTCTGGGTTTTTTGTTTTTTATTATTATTTTTTTTTTTTGCTACCACAAAAAGTACAACTAAGATTATTTTGTAATTATGTGATCTTTCTATTTTTGACCTATATGGAATATGTACCTGGTGATGGAATTGCTGGGACAGAGAATATTAATACTTAGTTACTTATCTTGCACAATTCCATAAAGTCTTCCAGAACAACTGGACCAATTCACATCTTCACCATGATGTATTAGTGTGCCTGATTTCCCATGATCCCACTAACATTTATTTAGAATAAGGAAGATTTACATTACATTCCAATGCTGTTTGTATCAGGGTTGACCTTAGCTCAGTTCTTGAAGGGGTATGGCAGTGATGGACAAACTCTTCTAGGGTCCCAGTGAGATGGAATCGCTTCTTATATGGGACAGACAAAGCAGTACATCTGTCCTATAGACCAGCCTGGCTAAGTTTAGTAAGGGACATCACTAGAAGGCTGACTAGCAAATGATAACATTTTTATGTTCACACCAACTCATAAAACTATATAGTCAGTAATGAAAGAGTTTCATTCTCCATTAGTAGAGTTACACCTACATTGTTGAAATCAGCTAAATGCTCTAAAGCTCCAGGTTGCAAATCTTATATTCTACCAACTGCTTTAATACAGTATATATTTCTGATAAGTTGCCTTTGAATTTACTTTTATAGTCTTAATCATGTTAGTGATTTTCAATTATATCAGTATCAAACTTACTTTGTTTAATTTGTTTTTTATAGGTCCTCCAGGAACTGGGAAAACATCTTTATGTAAAGCATTAGCACAGAAATTGACAATTAGACTTTCATGCAGGTAACTTGGGAGGAAGAAGAGAGTAGTAGAAATGTGATTATCTGGTTTATCTAATTTAGTTAAGGATTATAATTAAACTTTTTTATGTGGTTAAGTTAATTACTTTTAAAACTATAACTTAACCTGGATTAGCAAAATTAATTTTTTTGTAATTATATTGATTTAAAATGTTTTCAATCAAATTAGAAAATTTGCTTTAACTATGTTTATAGATTCAGAATATTAGAGTGGAAAAGATTTTAGAAATTATCTAGTTCAATGCCCTCATTCAACAAGTGAAAAAACTGAGGCTCAGTGATATTATGTGACTTGCCCAAGCTCAGGTAGTGAGAGCAGAGAGAGAGCTCTGAGCACTGGCCACAGTCCTTTCCACACTGCCATGCTACCTTTGTAGTTATTTAGAACTTGGAATAAATTATCCATGGGAACAAGGTTGCAACTGTAGAGTTCCTAGATATAAGTATGTACTACTAAGATTTACCATAACTATAATGAGGAAATTAAACTTGGTGATCTGTAAGGTCCTTTCCATTTTTAAAATTTGATAGTAATTCTCTGTGGCTACAAAAAAAGCCCTCACACTTCCACTAAGTAATAATGGCAACTTCCATAAAAGTCAGTAAGATAGAAATGTTATTCCATGAAAGATGACTTCTCTTAATAAAAATGAAATGTTCTAAGTTTTGGATTCATAAGAATATTTTTCTGGGTTCAAATGGAATGAGGGATTAAAAAAAAAAACAAAAAACAAAAACCCCTGTGTTCTTTTGTTTCCATTTGTGGCCAAAATAAGTTTTAAATTTTTGTTTTGTTTACCTTTGTATTTCATTTGAAAGGGTTGTAGTTTTTTTCAGAGAAGAGTATTATAAGTTAAGTGTATTCTTGGTCTTCATATTGATGATGTAATTTTGCATCATTAGGCAAATGACTAATTGCTCCTATCTTGATTTAAAAGCTCTATGTGCTTGAAAGGTTTTTTTGGAAAGGGATGATTGTTAAGTGTGTTTACCTGTTTCAGGGGACCTTCCTACCGAGAAGTTTATAGGCAAGCTTTTTTGTCTCACTTTGCTTAATCTAATTTCATAGAATTTTTTTTGAGACTGATTGAATTAAAAACTATAAAATTACAGAGGGGCTGAATTGGATAAATACTTACACCTATACATAGTGGTGCAATAAATTTTCTGGAAGATATTTCTAGAAAGGTATTTATTTTCCGATTTTGTCCTAATGACATTAAAAAATAATAGAAAAATTTATAAAATGCCTTTAAAGAAGGAACAAATGGATTTAATATTACCAGAATCTGATTTTTTCATATAGTATTTTGACAATTTATCAGTGATAGCATTTTAACTCTTTTTTTCCCCCTTGGATTCAGTGAGATTATATAATTTGCAAAGAAAAGTTAGTTATAGCTGAAGATAATTAAAAAAACAAGAATTTATTCAGAACCTGCTATGTGCTAGCATTAAAGCAGGGGTTGTCAAACTATGACCGATATCTATTTTTATATAGCCAGCCGAAAATAATTTTTGCATTTAAAAAAAAAAAAAAGTTTTATTTTATTTAAAAACAGTAAGAACCATTTTGAACTGATGGGGCAGTCCAAGGACAGGCTACCTGGCTTTGCCCATCCCAGCACCAGAAACATAAAGACAGAAATTAAAGAGTGCTTATCTTCAGGGATCTCGCATTCTGGTAGGAAGCAGCACATATCCAGATAAATAAATACAAAATTTATAAAAAGTAATTACAGGTATCCAGAGCACTAAAGAGGCAGAAGTCAAAGGCAGGTCTTCCTCATTCAAAGTCTCTCCATTGTAACTTGCTTTCTCAATTCGGGATTTCTTATTATTAATGCTGCTATAGCAGAGAGAAGTTTTATAAGTACAATGAAGAAGGAAAAAAGGAGGGCTTTCCTCAATATGAGTTCCTAGTAAACGGTGAACCCTTAGGAATGTAATAATTTATTTTCCTTTTAAAAATGCTTTGAATTTAAAGTTAGACAACAGTTTTCAATACTGAGGGGGGTAAAGTTAACTAAGTAATCAATCCAAGGAGGTCTCCTGAGGTAGGTGTAGCTCTGAGAGTCAAGAGGCAGAGCAACAGAGCAAGGGGCTTCAACACTTGCTACTTTGACAATGGTCATTCAGCCACACAGCAAAGTGCCTGCTTCTTCATACTGGTTTCTTGTTGGTTAGATTTTAAAAATAGAAGCATTTTAAATATTTGTGTATGTGTGTGTAATAAACTTAAAGGACACAAAGGTTTGATGTTTCTTGTTTTGTTTTTACATTTAGATAGCACCCAATGAGACATGCTACAATATAAAGAATGTTTGATTAACTGTCAAGATGTTGAGGTTCTGACCTTGAGTTTAATATTTAAATTGCTGTGTGGTCTTACGTAACTTCATTTTTCTGACCGTCAGTGTCCTCATATGCAAAATAAGGGTTCTATATTTTTAAATTCTTAGAAATCTAAAATTCATTTATTATTTTTGCTATTTAGTTTATATATTGGGAAATTGACTCTTTAAAAGTTGACTACCACCAAAGAAATAGATTAGGACTGATTATATAATAAGACAATTTGATTGATTCTTTCTCTGATTTTAGGTATCGATATGGCCAATTAATTGAGATAAATAGTCATAGCCTTTTCTCTAAGTGGTTTTCAGAGGTAAGCATTAAATACTAAGCTTGATGATCTAATCTGGAAGAAAAATACTTGTGCATACATATTAAGTTCTTTTTTAAAAAACCTGAGACAGTGCCCTGGAAGAATATATTGCTTTTGTATGGTTTTCTTTTAGATAAGTGGATTAATTCTAGAGATCAGGTTTTCTCAGGCTTGAAATATGAATCCTTATGCAATTTTTCCATATTTATTTTTACAGTTAAGCTATTAATTTGGACATGCTTTATACAACAAAAACTCAAAATTTAGGAGAAGAATAAATATATAATAGTTGTTAGATAACATTACAGTCTTATCTGGATTTATGCTATAATTATAGTGTCCCTTGTTTTTTTTCCCCCAAATATAGATAGATAGCATGGTATGGGGGAAATGCTCTGAACTGAGAGTTGGGAAAACAGAGCATCAGAGATATAGCTCTTAATAGTTTTTTGGGGGTGTGACTTTGAGCAAGTCATTTAACCTTTGTAGAACTCAGTTTTCTCAAGAAAAATGAAGGTATCTAACTCACTTGATTTCTACTGGTTCTTCTAGCTAAGAATTTGTGAGTCTCGATGGTCATGAACTGGATACATAAAGTTCTAAACTTAAGTAGGTGAAGAACAAGCCTGAGAGATTGATAGTAAGGCAGAAAACAAGGAGTAGGAATGATGGTTAAAGATGTGTGAATTTACAGTCAGAAGCCCTGAATTTGGGCTTGGGCTTGGGCTTTGACATTTATTAATCTGTGATTTTGGACAGATAACTGAGCTTTTTGAGCATCAGTGATCTCATCTGTAAAATGAAATTGTATATAAATCTCTGTGAGGAAAGACTGAATTACACTGGAAAGAACCAAAGGTACTACTCAGAACTTGACCCCTAGGGGGATTATAATAAGAAAGAAAACATTAGTTTATTAGCCATAGAAATTATATAGATGTTGTTTTTATAATACTTTTAAAATTTTGTAAGCTGTTAGAAGCCAGCATTTAAATAACTTCATATGTTTTGGTTCTAGAGTGGTAAACTAGTAACAAAGATGTTCCAGAAGATTCAAGAGTTAATTGATGATAAAGAAGCACTGGTGTTTGTACTGATTGATGAGGTATGGGTCTAGTTACTGAGTTATTATGAAAGTGGGAATTCTAAGAGATCAATTCATCATCTTATTGGTATTAAAAATAGATTGTTGTAAGCATATGATTAAAGCCAATTGGGATTAAACTAATTATGTGGACCATTAAAAAAAATCATAAAATAATGATCTGATTGTAATGACATTTCTTTTTCTCCTGTCTACAGGTAGAAAGTCTCACTGCAGCCCGTAATGCCTGTAGGGCAGGCACTGAACCATCAGATGCAATTCGTGTTGTCAATGCTGTTTTGACACAAATTGATCAGATTAAAAGGTAAATTGGGCATGTAGAATGTTAGAGCTGAAAAATTCATCTTGTTCAACAACTTTGACTTACAAATAGCAAAAGTGAGGCCTAGAGAGAAGGTACTTGACCAGAGTCATATAGCAAATTAGTGGCAAAGGCAGGACAAGATTTCAGGTTTTACTCATATGAGTTAGCAGAAGAAACTTCAGAAACCAGATAGTCCAATTCCTTCATCTTACATATGAGGAAACTGAGATCCAGGGAAGTTAGTGAAATGAAATAAGTAAGCATTTATTTCATAAAAATTCCTTATAAATGCACAAATTCAAACCTTGCTTTTAAGATATTCTAACTAAAAATGAAGTTAGATATTTGGCACTGGATGATCAGTATGTTCTATAGTATTTATAGCAATGTGATTTTTCTGAAGAATTTATATAACATCCTTTTATTTGTTCATGTCCCTAGTTCTAAAAATCATTAAAAACTATAAAATGCCAATGCTGCTCTCAGAATTTAGGAATGCTTTTGAAACACTAAGATCAAGGGCAGGAATAAGCGTCATATTTTTGTTTAATTGCATTTTGTCAGACTCTTATTGTCGGTTGACTATAGAATCTCATCCGTGGTTAGATCTGAAAGCGTGGTTCTTTGAAGTTGGAAAATCAGAATCTCCCTAGATTTGGGGAAAGCAGTTTTGAAAAGTTTCATTGGATGACGAATATTGGAGGGGATGTGGGAAAACTGGGACACTAATACATTGTTAGTGAACTGTGAACAGATCCAACCATTCTGGAGAGCAATTTGGAGCTATGCTCAAAAAGTTATCAAATTGTGCATACCCTTTGACCCAGCAGTTATTCTATTGGGCTTATATCCCAAAGAAATCATAAAGGAAAGAAAGGGACTCACATGTGCAAAAATGTTTATAGCAGCCCTTTTTGTAGTGGCTAGAAACTGGAAACTGAATGGATGCCCATCAGTGGGGGAATGGCTGAATAATGTTATGTGAATGTTATGGAATATTATTTTTCTGTAAGAAACGACCAGCAGGACGATTTCAGAAAGGCCTGGAGAGACCTATATGAACTGATGCTAAGTGAAATGAGCAGAAGCAGGAGATCATCATACACAGCAACAAGACTATATAATGATCAATTCTGATGGACATGGCTCTCTTCTACAATGAGATGTTTCAAACCAGTTCCAATTGTTCAGTGATGAAGAAAGCCATATACACCCAGGGAGAGGCCTGTGGGATCTGAGTGAGGACCACAACATAGCATTTTCATGCTTTCTATTTTTTTTCCCCCTGAGGCAATTGGGGTTAAGTGACTTGCCCAGGGTCACATAGCTAGGAAATGTTAAGTGAGGCCAGATTTGAACTCGGGTCTTCCTGACTTCAGGGCTGGTTCTCTGTCCATTGCACCACCTAGCTGTCCTTCACTCTTTCTATTGATGTTTGCTTGCATTGTGTTTTCCTTCTCAGATTTTTTTTTCTTATAGATCTGATTTTTCTTGTACATCAAGATAACTATAAATATGTAACATAAAAAAAAAAAGTTTCATTAGAAAGATAAATAGGAACTTCAGGAGAAGTCTGTCTAGGAAGGAAAAGAGATACTTCATAAATAAAATTCTGAAGCTGTCAAGGGAATTAATTTCAAGAAGAAAGAAAAATAGAATTTGCCTTAAGATACCAATGTAAATGATACACAGGGGACTCACCCACCAGCTTAGACTTTAAAAAGAAATATACAGAAGGTAGAAGTTATGCCAAATAACAAAAGAGCATGACAGTGTTTTCTTCATTTTCAAAATGTTAGAAGATAAAGGCTGTAAACTATAAGCCAATGAGCTTGCTTTTAATTCTTGGGAAAATTCTGGAACTAGTCATTAAAGAAATAGTTGGCAAACATCTAGAAAGGGGAGCTAGTATGACTTTGCACAGAGGCAGGTCACACCTGACTAATCTTGTTTCATCTTGATAGGATTGTAATTAGTAGGTGAGAGGAATATTGTGGATAGTTTACCTAGATTTAGCAGAACTTTTGTTCTTATGGAGAAGATGGAGAGAGATGGTTTAGATATTACAGTCAGATGGATTTAGAGCTAGCTGGTGGTCTGGACACAAAGAATAGTTGTATTTTACATGCTTTATTGTTAGTATGGCAGAAAGTTTCTAATATCCTGGTAATCTGTGCTTAACGTTTTTATTAGTGACATGGACAAAGTTATAGATGGTATACTTATCCTACTCAAACGTAATACAGAATTGGATAGGATCTCCAACGTGTGCATGGCAGAATTAGGATCCAAAATGATATTTATGGGCTAGATTACTGGGTTGAATTTAACTAAAGTGAAATTCAGTAGGGATAAATGTGAAGTCTTGGTCTTGGATTCAAAAGTTCAACTGCATAAGATAGGGAAAACATAAATAGGCTTCAGTTTTAAAAAAGATATGAGGTTTAGTAGATTTCAAGGTCAGTGTAGTGAGTTAACAGTGTGATATGGTAGTCAGAAAAGCTAATGTAATTTCAGGATATACTGAGAGGGATAAAATTCATTTAAGAAATGGTAAACTATAGTTTCAAGTGAAAAGTGTTCAGAGGATGACGAGCAAAATGATAAAGGGCCTTAAGTCCATGAAGTACAGTGATTGAAGAAATTGGGTGTGTGTGATCTGAAGGGGAAGACTCAGAGAGTCCATGACTGCTGTTTTTAGGTTTTTGAAGGGAGATGTATGGATATCATGTGGAGCTAGAATTAGCCTTTTCTATTTGGTCCCAGAGGGCAGAACTAGAAACAGCCAGTAGAAGCTGGGGGTAGGGGGCAAATGGGGTGGGGAGAGGGGAAGGAAGCAAATTTAGAAAACTAAGAAAATCTGTCCAACATTTAGAACTGCCCAGAAGAAGAGTGGGCTGCTTAGAAGGATGGCAAGATTCCCTCCACTGACAGAGTCTAGACAACTACTTCTTTTCCTGTCTGGGTAGGGCTGGATGATTTGTAGAGTCCTTTTCCCCTCTTCAATTCCATGATTCTGGGAGTCACGCCTCAAATAATTATTAGCAAAGTGATCATCAAGTCATTTAACCTCTATGTCCTTTAATTGATCTGTGAATTAGGACAGTTCTGCTTAGACTGTCTATCTGACAGGGTAGTTGTTAGGAAAAGGATTTATAAACTTGTATATGCTATATAAAGTGAGTTAAACAGCAGTAATTAGTTTTTCATTTATTTTTTAAAAAACTAACATATTCATATTCTTTTATTCCCTCTCACCACACTGGAAAAAAAAAAAAAAGAAAGAAAAACAATTTCCCGGTAACAGATTTGCATAGTCAAGTAAAATAAATGTCCTCATTGGCCTTATGCAAACATATATATGTCTCTTTTCTGCACCTTAGCATGTTTCATCATTAGTCCTTAAACTATGATTGGTTATTCTGTTGATTTAGTTCTTTCAGTTTTCAAAGTTGTTTGTTTTTATTGCATTGTTATAGCATAAATTATTCCCCTTTTTCTGCTCATTTCATTTTTCACCAATTTATAAAATTTTTCTAAGTTGTTCATTTTTATAATGTTGATGTTGTAACAGGAATTGTTGCAATGGTTCTGTTTATTCTTCATCGGTTCATATGTCTTTCCATGTTTCTTTGAAATCATCTTTTTCCTTATTTCTTACAGTAAAATATTATCTCATAAGATTCAGATTATTAGTTCAACCTTCTTATATTAGTGATGAGTTAAAGTTAAGTGACTTTGCTTAACCAAGGCTACACAACTCTCATATAGCAGAATTGGAATTCAAGCCACAGTCTTGTTATGCCTAATCTAGTGCCCTTTCCATCTATATGCCTTTTTTTTTTAAAGGAAATATAATTTGACCCAATTAATAGAGCAAGGAGAAAAAAGGTCATGGTAAAAAGAAATGTCATAGTTTTATGTGTAAATATATAAGTAAAGTGATGTGATGGACCTATGGAAATTTTGTTTTCTCTTGAGGTCTGGAATTGTTTCATAAGACTGCCTTGTGATATAAACTGCTAACAAAAATACCTTGTACTTACAGTTTAATTTTATGCTTATAAAATTTCTCTTGGCATCTTTGGGAGCAGGATTGATATCATAAGATCAAAAGCCTCATCTTGAAGAGACCTCAGGGATCATCTATTCTTTCTACCTTATTTTTATAGATGAGGAAACTGAGGCATATGGAGGTTAACGGACTTTTTCTAAACCCCATAGCTAGAGAGCATAAGAGCTAAGATTTGAATCTAGGTCTTCTGATTTATGAACTAGTGTACTTAATGTTCTTGTTCTTGTATAAGCTCAATTTATAGTATAAGCCTGTTAGAGTTGTTGATTAGGGAGTTCTATTTCATCCTCATATAGGTCATTTCATTTTATATAGAATATGTTTTCCATGGGTACAAATTCTATGCCTAATCCCAACTCGTCATATTATGTATGTACTCATCTTGTTGGTGACAATAAAAAATAGATTAAGTGAATGTGGATGATTCAGAGAAGACATCCACTAGTACTATGGACAAAAAAAAAACAAGTTACTCCAAACTGAGTGAGTTGACATTGCCACTTATGTATGTGAAGTTCAGATTATTATTTTTCATACTTGACAGATTCCCTCCTTGAAGTGGGGAAGGAAGCTTCTTTATTGCATTAGTTTTTTTCTTGATCTCACCTTCATGATAGAGTAAGATCCCATCTTCTCAAGGAATTAAATTCTAGCATTATTGTACTATGTGAATCTTTCTGGTTTAACTGTCAGAAATCAAAGCTCCTATTTTATAACTACTAGTGTGGGGACTTCCTTTTTGTCATTATTAATGGTAATTTAGTTCATGGTAACACTATTAACTAAGATGATGGGTTCATTTATTTATCCTGTGTTGCCACAAACATTTAAAAAAAAAAAAAAAAACTAAGCACTCAGCGCCAAACTGATGTGCTTATTTTGTGGTTAGAATATTTGCAAAGCAAAATTTGGAGTTCAATTTGTATATTATTTTAGGTAGAACCAATAGAGGAGATAGGGTAGTGTTTCAGGAAGTTAGATAAAATATCATTGAATATTAATTATTATATTTTCCAGCAAATGCAAAGAGACATAGGGAGAGCAGGATAAATTAAGGATTGGAAAGAGGGGACCGGGACCCACATGCAGAGAGATGAGTCTTTTGGACCTGTGAAATTTATCTTGAACAGCTATATTTGACCTCCCTGGGAAAACTAGGGTACTTTGGCAAGGATTAATAATAGATTTTCTCTTCTGAATCCACTTAATGACCCCAAAACAGTTTTACCTTCAGGGTTTGTCTTTTAATAATATGAATTGTTTCTTTTTCTTTCTTTCTTTCTTTTTTTGTTTTTAAAGAGGATGAGGTTTTTTTATTTATTTTGTATACATGTTTCCAAGCAATCAGGATTAAGTAATTTGCCCAGGATCACACAGCTAGTGTCAAGTGTTAGAGGCCAAATTTGAACTCTGGTCTTCCAGGCCCCAGGGTCAGTGCTCTATCCACTGGGCCACCTAGCTGCCCCGGTATGAATAATTTCATGGGCCATCTCTTCCCTCCTTCAAGTATTTCTCCATTTTAGTGCTTCAAATTCTCTTAATAGGGGACTGAATCTTCACTCTACAATTAGAGATAAGCTTTAAAATTGGCTAAAATGAAGTTCTCCTTGTGATATATAAAGTTTTTGTTAATTTATTTGATTTTTTAAAAATACTAACCATTACCATGTAAAAGAGCATTGTACTCTGTAATACCTAGTAGTTTCATTAAGTGAAATAGCATTTTATTTTGACAAGGGCAGTAAAGGACCTCCACATTTGCTTGTACTGATGATAAGAAATTGTATTGTTGGGCACATCTGAGAACACTAGATCCCTCTCAGCTCCAGGGATCTAATACCTTTTGGGAGTTGTAACTTCTGGTAGTTAGTTACAACAGCATTGACATAGTTAATAGTTTCATATACCCTCCCTCTGTATTTTGTCATTAAAATTGGGCTAATTGAATTAAACACTAAATTATTCCATGATGAGGTATCCATAGTATTTTTTAAAATGCAGAATTCTCTGAAAATGTGAAATGTTAGGCATATATTGTTACTATGTTAGAAGATGTGACATATGTTTCTTTTTCTTAACAGGCATTCAAATGTTGTTATATTAACAACTTCAAATATTACTGAGAAAATTGACATGGCCTTTGTGGACAGAGCTGATATAAAACAATACATAGGACCTCCATCTACTGCAGCCATTTTCAAAATTTATCTTTCTTGTTTAGAAGAACTAATGAAGGTAGCCTTATATATGTTTACTAATTTTTGAGTAGTGCCTTGTTTGTGTTGATTTGGTTTAAAAACAATCTGTTCCCATACACTTTTTTAGTAGTAGGATTAGTAACTCCCTAGTCTTAAAATAAGATGACATACAGTTTTAATGTTTCTTATAGTTTGGTCCAGTAATCAAAATTATATTTTTAACTTGATTTCACTCTTTTGGGAACCATATTTAATGATCATATTTCCATACTTGAATTTCTGCTTGTTCCATTTTTCAGTTTTTTTCTTCAACTTGTTTTTATAATCTTGACTCGATTCAGAATTGTAGTTTATGCCATTTGAAGCATTTGGTAACTGAAGATCTAAATAAATTAATCCTTTGTTTTTTTTGCCCTGTAAGCAACACTTGGTTCTTAGTTTATTCTCACTTACTTTCACTTCTGGTCTTGCTTGGATTAGACACTCGTCTAATCCAACCCAAACAGTTCCTTTCCCATCCATTCCCGTATTGCTGAGGTACTTCAAATATTTGTAGAATGTCAAAGTTACCACTTACTCATTTTTTTAGTTGACATGTTTGTCTATTTTTTTTTTAATATTTTCTCTCCATCATCACCTCCTCTAAGCTGTTAATCTTTTTACCAACTATATGTTACTCTGAATTACTGCTGGTTAGTAAATTTTTATGGTATCTAGGTTCAAAAATTTATTCATTATCCAAAATTTAGAATCACTTACAAAGGAAGATAATAGGAACCCTGAGAAAAGTCTGGTAGAAACAGTGGTCAGGCAATTTTAACATAGAGCATTGTGCAAAGTGCTTTAAAGGAAGAGATAGTCCCAGACTTAAAGACTAATTATAAAGAAAGATGCATGTACACACACATACACACAACACGACCAAATGAAAAGGACATAAATACATTTGCAAAGAAATAACCTTTCATCAGTTAATTACAATAGGCTACTTGTGTAATGTTAAGAGAATAGAAAGTCCTTGCACCACTTGACAGTTGAGCTGACTTGAATTAATTAAGGAAGCCTCTATGGGAGTAAAGGAAGAGAAAGATAATCTGTAGAGAATAGGTGGCAGAGGAAAACTACCAGCTACAAAGTTTTTGAGTGATGCAGGGAGTGGTAGCTCACATTTGAACTGTGGTTGATATATTTTTGAATTTAAGAAAGTAGCTACTCTTTTTTTAACTTTTATTAAGTCAATATTCCTTCTACCACTTTTATATAATGAGAAATCCTATTCGTTTTCTTAGTTTCAATAATTCATATACAGCTCAAAAGAGTGTTGGTAACCTAGTTAGGGATATAGGTTTGAAATTGTGGCATCATATCTTAGCATTTTTCTAGCGACCTAATAACTTAGTTTCCATATAGTCATCTCCATACTTACAGACTCTCAACTTTTGAGAACATTAAATATGTCCAGTTGAAGAAACTACTCCTGCCCCATCCATCCGATCCCCAGGACCTGAAACAGAACCTTTAAACTTTTAATACTGTTTATACTATAGAATTATAGACCTAACATTTGAAGGAACCTTAGTTCAATCAAGTTATAGGTTAAATAGTGAGATGACTTCATTCCTAATCACCACTTCTAACATTGTTTATGTGGAAATGTGTTCTTATTCCCAATGACCAACTTAAACAGGAATAGTGCAATAGAACCCAGCCTTAAGTTGGGAGGATTTAACATTTTTTTTATTCAAAATAGTTTAAGTATAACTATTGTTCACATTTTCTTTAAGATTCACATGATTGAGTGTTTTGAAAATTTTGACAATACTAATCTAATATTTCCTTTTCATTAGTGTCAAATAATATATCCACGGCAACAACTGTTGACTCTTCGAGAATTAGAAATGATCGGTTATGTTGAAAATAATGTATCAAAGCTTAGTCTACTGTTAAGTGAAATTTCAAGGTAAGAATCTTCATTTTGAAACTGAAAAAATGATGTTTTTAATGTTTTGAGTTATAGTGATTATCAAGTTTAATTCTAGTGTAGATAAATATGCAAAATTTAGGAGGTTTCAAAACTAATTTTTTTTTTTTTTTTTTTTGCTGAGGCAATTGGGGTTAAGTGACTTGCCCAGGGTCACACAGCTGTTACGTGTCTGAGACCAGATTTGAACTCAGGTCCTCCTGACTTCAGGGCTGGTGCTCTATCCACTGTGCCACCTAGCTGCCCCTAAAACTAATGATTTTTAAAGGTACTCATTTTGAAGTTTTCCATGTGAACAGCTAGAAGCTAAGACAACATAAAAATTATTGCTTCAGTAATCATGATTTGTTAAGCATTTACTTATTTCAAAGTAAATAGTATGCCAAATTCTTGTGAAATAGAAAAAAATATAGACATAACCCTTTTCCTCAAGAAATTTACAATAATTGGAAAGATGAAATCATACCCTTCTCCCTTCCAAATGCCTCTGTCTCCTCTGCAGAAGAAAAAAAAAATTAATTTGTCCTAAGTATGTGTATGTCTGTGTGCATATATGCATTTTATATACATACATATGCATGTGATATATACATAAATGTGTGCATATTACATTATATTTGTCTTTTTTTATAATTATATCTTTGTTATAAAATTGACATTAATGGTTATTAATAATTTTATAAGTGTGGATGCATGTGGGTGTACATATGTGTGCATCTATATGTGGGCATAATGCATGTGTATTTGTGGGGGGAGAAAGTGAGTGCAAGAAAAAAATGCTTTAATGGCAGAAAGTAAACTTTTTGAGGAACAGGATTTTCCTCTTTGTCTTAGGAGCTCTGTTACAACACCTAGCACTGTGCTTGTTGTCATGGTGGCATCAATGTCACCTTCTCTGTGTACATGGCTAAAGCAGAGTTAAGGGGTAGGACATGTAATTTAAGGAGACTTAGTGCCCCAATATAAAGATTAAGGGAAAGGAAGAAGGTGAGATAATTGAAATTTCAAACCTGAGTATCTGAGAGAATTGCAAAGTATGAAAGAAAAACTAGCTTGGCAAGGAAGATGATGTATTTTGCAAGTTTAGCATGGTGGCAAGATATTCATATAAAAGTATTCCATCAGACAGTTGGAAATTCAGGACTGGAAGTCAGCAGCACAGAAATAAGAGTTGAAACAGTAAAAGCTGGTGAAATTTTGTGGCGATAGCATGAAAACCAGAGAGGTGATAGATGAACATTGGGAAGCACTTGCATTTAGAGTAGGAGAGAGAAAGCCCAATTATACTTTTGAGTAATCAAGATAGCAAGTGAACTAAGGAAATATGGAAATACTGTAAAGGAAGGCAAGAAAGGAGAAAATTTCAAGAAGCAAATTCTATCAGTAATGTCATATACCACAAAAAGGTTAAGGAAAATAAGAACTGAGGCCATTGGTGACCTTAGAGAATGCATTTTCATTAGAATTTTCTTAAGAATGCAGGAGGGTTAAAGAAAAGGTTGTAAATAAGTGAAAGAAGAGCATGGACTCCTGTAGTTAGCAGTAAAATTTGAAGGAGAGAAAATGAGGTCAGTGGGGTTCAAGTGCAGAATTTTCATAATTGTTTAAATTTTAATAAAGGTGTTTGTAATATACATTTAGCTTTTATATGTAACATTTTACTTTTGAAACATATTCTTATAACTTTGTTTACATTATACCAAATAAAGGAGAGATTTTACAGTTATATCAGATTTAATTTGATGACTATATGGTTAGGTCCTAATTAATGAATCCCGTGAAAAAATTGCATTATTTGAATTTGCACTCCATATTTCTGTTGGTCTTGAACCAATTACTATATTTACATGCAATTATACTTGGAAGAGTATGGTTTTGAATAATGCAATCATGTCACATAATTCTTTATTCACATTAATTGGGACCTACCTATATATAAATCAGTGTGGATAATTCAAAATAAAAAATGAATTAATTTTGGCCTAAATCATCTCACTTGGCTATTTATATAATTAACAATCTTTAGAAGTTCCTTGTACTTATTAAGCTCATCATTCCTTCCATAGTATTAAGTGAAATAATTATTTATATGATTGAAGAAAGAAATATTCAGGAATGTGTTGACTTAGTAAATTTATCCTTAGGTCTAATATATTCATTGAGTCTTTATTATGAAGTAAATGTGCAAAGCAGGTTAGCTCAAGATTCTTGGAAATAAATGGAATTGTTTTCAAACTCTCACTTACCTACATACTGGAGTGTTTTCAATCTTTGGCTATAGAAAGCAATCATAATTTATCTGAGAATATATTTGTGCTTAAATTTTGCTCTATAATTAGCATTGAAAAATATTCATAGAAAACAACCATCAGTATAATCTTTGAAGAACAATATTTAGAAATATTTTGTGTTTGTTTTTAAACAGGAAAAGTGAAGGACTTAGTGGCCGAGTCTTGAGGAAACTTCCTTTTCTAGCACATGCACTATATATACAAGTAAGTTTTTGTTCTCACTATTTTTTCAATTGATGTTTCTATTCTCAACCATCACTAGCCACTCACAAAGCCTTAACTTAAATCGCTTCTCACTTAAAGCTTTAACTCAGAGCAACTATATTACAGGATATATGCCAAAGATATTAAACAGTTAGGTCATTTGAAGACATGTTAATAGCAAAGGCAATAATTCTGCCAAATGTAAAAACTTTAATAGTCATGCCTGGCAGCAAGGTTGGCCCTTAGAAAAATGTGAAGTGAGTTAAGTTTATTTACAATAAATTTTTCTTCCTATAACAGGGTCTGCCCTCTCCACAGTATCTTATACTTAGGATAAGAATCATAGAATATTAGAGATGGAAACAGCTTTAGAGGTCATCTGATGTAATCCCTGAATTGTAAACCCTTTATAATATCTCTGATGAGTTGTTATATAGCCTTTTCTTGAAGATGGAAAATTCAAGTCTCTCTTAGACAGCCCATTTTGATTTTGGATAGTTCTAATTTTTAGAAATTTAAACCTTATGTTCAACTGCAATTTGCCTCTCTGTAATTTTCATCCATGACACTTCCTATAATAGTCTCTAATCAACAGAAAGGCTGCTAGCATTCTCTATGGCTTGCCTTCCCCTTCTTTATTAGTTACTAATTGGAATTTTAATCCCCTCTCTTCATGATTTGGCTCCTGGCTTCCTTTTATGACATTGTATAGCCCTTCTCTGCACTCATTTTATAGCCCTTCCCTCCATTTTTTTCTGGGTTTTAGCCACTTGTCACATGAATTACTCTCTGAACTTGATGCTTCATTTTTTGTCCCCCACCTTCCTCTATAACCAGTTTGTGGTCTCTAGCATTTTTTAAGGCTTTAATTCAGGTATGACCCCCTATTTGAACCTGTTCCTTGAGTCAACAAATATTTATTAAGTGTCATTAACAATAAAATGAATTTTCTTGTGTGTCTATTGATAGTCTCAAAGGGCCTGGTTCAGTACTGGAAAATACAAAGAACTCTGCAAATAGTTGTTAGTTAGAATTACCATCCTTTTCCCAGGCATTTAAATGAGGTTCTTATATATAATGTCATAATCCAATGATAGAAGTGTCTAGGGCTGGATTTTCAGTTACTTTCTCAGGCCGTTGTGGGAGTTGTATTTGCACAACTACCTGCTAGTTTGCCTTAAATAACTGTAGTTTAAGTCTGAAAAGATAATTCAGTTAAATATTGCTTACAAAGTATTTTCTTTGCCTTGTACTGTAAATTTAGTCATTATTTTCATCGTGTATCATTAGTTTCAACCTGACTTTTATCTCCCTTGAATCTCTTGCTGCATCCTATTGCCACTCAGCTCTTTCAACATCCCAATAGCATTTTACTCCTTCCCTGCTCACCTGCTATAGAATAGATTAGAGGAGGTCACACTGTATTTTTGGACTATGTCCAGCACTGATCTAAGTCAGTGGGTATCATTGCTTCCCCCTAATCATTTTATTATTCTGTTCCTCTCTCCTCTCTTCCTGCTGCATTCCTTCTTCTTCCTTCTCTTTTAGCAGAGAACTTTTGCTGCAAAAATTGAGATGATCCTTCATGTACTCTGTTTTTCCCAGTTCCTCACCTGAAATTACCTCGACATCATCTTTTGTTCTAGCCTCAGAAAATGAGATGAATCTTCACCTTGCTAGTGTTTCTTTAATCATTTCTCTTTCCCTTCTTTATATTCAGCCTTCTTTATCAACTGATTTTCCTACAAGCATTTCTCCTTGTCCTTAAAAAACACAAAAACTGTGTCTTTCTCCTTTCATAGCCAGACTCCTAGAAGAAGCCATCTCTTTGTTGTCTCCACTTTCCCACCTCCCATGGTCTTCTTCATTCATTGCTGGCAAGCTTTCCCACCTGCCAAGGTCACCAGAGAGTTCCATTGACTTTTCCTCCCTGGGTTTTTGGGATAGTCCTCTGTCATAGTCCTTTTCCTCCTAGTTTGTAGGATCCTAGTTGTAGGATCATTATCTCATGTGCCATTCCCTAATTTTGTGTGTAATTCAGAGCTCTTTTCTGGCCTCTCGAGTTATTTGAGGGTACAGTGGAGTAAGCATTGGGTTTGGGATCAGGAAGATGAGAGTTAAAAATCTGGCCTCTAATTCAAGTAATTTTACCTCTTCTATCTCAACTTCTCACATTATGAAGATAATAACAGTATCTGTTTTGCAAGGTGGTTGTGAGGATAAAATGAGATAATGTTTGTAAAGCAGTCACTTAGATGCTCCGTAAATATTTGTTCCCTTTCCATTTCTTTGTTGATTTCAGCAGCTCCCACAGATTCAGCTGTTTTTCTCTTAAGCATGTAATGCTTATATTTACATATCCAACCCTCATTTCTTTTCTGAGCTATAAGCACACATCACCAACCACTTCTTAAATAGATCCATTGTATCTCAAACTCGGTGTGTCCAAAACCTAAATTTGTTATTTATCCTTACCCCAAACCCACTTTTCTTCCACTCTTCTCTTTTTTCTTTTGTTAAGGGAAATAATCTTCCAGTAATCCAAGTATGCAATCTGGGTGTCATTGTTGGCTCTTCAGTCATTTGCCCTTGTATTCAATCAATTGCCAGGTTTTGTCAATTGTGCTTCTTCAGCATCTTTACTCTCTGTCCCATTCTCTCTGCATATCACAGTGGCCCCAGTTGGTAATGCCCTCATCACCTATTTCTTTGTCTGCCAAAACAGTCTTCTATTTAGTTTTCCTACATACAACTTATACCCTTTTAATCTATTTGCCAGATCCAGGAGCTACCATGTTAGATTCATAAAGCTCAGGTCTGATTGTGATCAAGAAGCTCCAGGGGTTTCCCATGGCCCCAGGAATGAAATATCTCCTTTGTAGATTGTCACAATCTGAATCTGTCCTACCTTTCTAGGTTGATAATGTTATTCCTCAGTAATTAGTGTGCATTCCAGCCATAATAGTTTACTAGCCATTCCCAAACAACATTCCATCTCCTTTCTCTGTACTTGGGCAAAGGCAAGTCATTTTATACCAGGAATGCTCTCCCTCTTCACCTCTTCCCCTTGGAACTCCTAGTTTCATTTAAGGCCCAGTTCAAGTCATGACTTCTTCCTGAGACCTTTCTGTATTTAGCCTAGTTATTGGTTACTATCTCCAACTCTCAACCCCTCCTTTAACACCCGATTACTTTCATATATGAGTGGTCATATACATATTTGTATATGGAAGTATCTATGTATATATGTGTATGTAGCCTGTACTTATTTATTTGTGAATAGATTGTGTGACCCCTCCTTCCATGAGAATATAAGTTCTTTGAGGATGGGGTCATATGTGTGTTTATATCCCCAGTGCCTAAGACATGGCAAAAAATAGTTATTTAACTAGAAGATGTGGTTTTTGAAATATATTTTGACTATTTTAAATCTTTTTTGCTTTTCTTAACACAATTTATATATAATATGGTATATTATATATAATATGGTATATTATATGGTATAATATGGTATATAATATATATATATATAATATATAATAAATATAAACACAATTTATATTCCAGAATGTTAAGATTGCTAGATGAGTGACTGTAAGGAAAAACATTGTGTTTTTATGTTTTGATCTAATGGTACTCTGTTTGCTTTTAGACACCGACTGTTTCAGTAGAAGGATTCCTCCAGGCCCTTTCACTTGTAGTGGACAAACAGTTTGAAGAAAGAAAGAAGCTTTCAACTTGCATTGGATAATCTGTTGTGTCTGACTTAATTGTACATACAGTAATTGATGTAATATTCTTAAGCACGGCTGTTGTTGATATAATATTCTTAAGCACGGCTGTTGTGTCTGACTCAATTGCCCATATAGTAATTGATGTAATATTCTTCTTAAGCATGGCTGTTGCCCCTCTAATTCCATCTTTAAAGAAGAATTAAACTGGGGGTCAGAATTACTCCTTTTCCCTTAACTTTCATTAAAAGCATTACACACTCAGTGTGTATGCCACACACATCATTGTCAAATTTCTTTAGAAAGACAAATGTCTTATTGTGCTCACTGTTTTGAGGGAGAATTTAGAATGCATATATGGACATTTTTGTTCATGCCTATCCAAAGAATCACCTTTCTCTGTTGAATCTTCTTTTACTTTCCTTTGCAAATTTAAAATAAAATTAAATAACAATTTAGTTTTTGGGTATACACTATAGTAACTAATTGTTAAGTCTTTGACTTAGAAATGTAATTAGAGCATTTACAAATATACATCATACAGGATATAACATGACATTGATTTATCTAATTTTCTTTCTTATTTAATGCACAGGTGCTATATATGGTATGTTTAAACAAAAGTCCTACACATTTTATAGGAAATGGGAGAAATGTTTTACTGTTTGTTACATTCAAACATAGTATATTAGATCATTGTAAAGTTTAAAGGTGAAAATGTTTAACATCAAAAATAGATGTATAATTACTCCTAATATACCTCATGACCTTATTGCAACTACACTATAATTTTGGCTAATAATTTTATTTTTATGTGAATAAATGCTCTTAACTTCTTAAAAATTAAATTACAAGTTATGTGCCATATAAAATGAACAGTTCAATTATGAATGTAACGTGGACTTTGGGAATTCTACAAATTTTATATTTTACTTTTACCTCTGGATAAGATAGATTCATGTTAGTGTGTTCTATATAATATGTAGTCTTAAAGATATGTTGACTTCATTAATACCTATTTTGTTTATTAAAACATTGTGGAATTTTAAAAAATTTTCTCATCTTGCTATTTTATTGATCTTTTCATATAAGCAGAACAACTTGTTGATAATGAATTGAAGGAGCCTCAGAGACCATCTACTCTATCCTCTTGTTTTGCAAATGAGGAGCCTGAGGACTAATTTAGTTATGTGACTTAACCATTGTCAAAGTAAGCATAAGAATGACGGATTTGAACCACATTATCCTCTTGACTTCTCTGCAGCCTTTGGTACTTAATCACCCTCCTCTTAATACTCTCAGGCTTTTAGGACACTCTCCTGGTTCTTCTATTTGAGTCCACTTCAGGCCCTTTGCTGGATCTTCATACCTACTAATTGGGCATTTTGAAAGGTTCTGTCCTATGTCCTGCTTTTCCTCTGTACTACAATTGGTGATCTCATCTACTCCTATGGATTCAATTATGTCTATGCTGATGAATTTCAGATTTACTTATCCACTTCAAACCACTTTGCTGACCTCATATCTCCAAAATCCAGAAATCTTGAACTGGATGTCCTATAGATTTTTTTATATTGAATGGGATGTCCTATTGAGGATATATTCCCCAGTTCTCTAGGCTCACATTGTGTCATCCTTGAGTTCTCTCTCTCTCACTTCTTATATCCAATGTGTTGCCAAATCTTGTTGATGTTGCCTTTGTAATATCTCTTAAAAATACATCCTTCTATGTTCTTATACTCCCATTTTCTTGGTGCAGGTCCTTATCTCCTTACGGACTATGGTAATTGCCTGCTTCTGGAGCCTAAAACTTAGGCAAATTATTTTCTTATTAGGTACCGCTGGATTCAGTGTGATCTATAATTATAAAAACTTAGAACCAAAAGGCAACGAAATCATCTAGTACAACCTTTTTATTTTATTGGTTAGACAACAGGTTAAAGGATTCATTTATGGTGGCATAGCTACTCAGTGCTAAAGTAAAAAGTAGTAATTTGGTTATCTGTCTCTCAGAGTAATATTATGTCATACTCTAGATGGCCCCCTAAGTAGGTTCCAAGTTAAAGGTTAGCCTAAAATTAGTTTAAATGTAAAATGCACTTTGGTTAGTGAGTTTATTGTGCACCTACATTAATCTTTTCAATCAAGTCCCATATCCCTTTTCAATGAAATTGTTCCATTTTTTTGTATCCAGAATTTTATGAACATCTCATTTCCCCCTATAAAATCCCACCCAACCCTCCTGTGAACCTTTAGAAACTGACTTTCCCAAAAATCTCAAGTACATGTCATTATATCCAGATTTTTTTCTTTTCTATCATAAACTCTAGGAAGCAATGGTCATTTCTTCCAAGATTTCCATTCTTTCCACCTTAAACACTTTCTCTAACTTGTTCATTCCTCTACTTTTGAAGAATGAAATTACTACTAAGGTAAGTGAAGAAGTTATTGGCTATTCTTTTAACAGAGACAAAGCTCCAACAAATGTACAGATAAGGAAATCCCTCACTACTATACCATGTTTCCTTGCTAGGCTTGGGATCTGTTTCTCAAACGCATCTAATTGCTCTTTCTGGTCTAGCACAGTAGATTGAGGAGTTACCAGGTTAAGAGAAGAACCTGGGAAAAGCAAAGAGGGACAATCAACAGTGTCAGACACTGCTGAGAGTTGAAGGAGAGTCAGAAGTGAGAAAAGACCATTAGATTTAGCAATTTAAAAAATCATTGATAACCTTGGAATAAATTGTTTCAGCTGGTTGATGGGGTTGGAAGCCAGAGTGAAGGGAATTGAGAAGTAAAGAGAAGGGGCAGTTAGTTAGGTGGTGTAATGGGTAGCACACTGGCCTTGGAATTGGTAGGACTAGAATTTAAATCCAGCCTCAGACACTTGTTGAATGTGTGACCCTGGGAAAGTCACATAAGTCTGCCTCAGAAGGAAAGAAAGAGGGAGAGAGCAAAGGAAGTGGGAGGTGAGTAGAGGCAATGAGTATAGAGGGCTAAGAATTTCTCTGTGAAAGAGGCAAAATAAGTCTCCCTTGAGGTCCAGGACTGTTCGCTCCTGTTTTTGTATCCTGAGCTCATTTAATAAGTGCTCATTGATTTTTTTGGTGTATTGAACATGAAGGAAAATATGTTAATTTTCTTGGCAAAGTAGGAGGTATGGTTGTCTGAGGGTGCAAGTAGGGGGAAAAAGGTTTGAAATAGTTTTTGTGAGAACAATCATGCAAGAGTAAAAAGAATGCTGTACACTCATGTAGTCAGAAAATAAAGTGAACTTGGTCATCAAAATTGGCTAAAAGGTTCTCAAAGACCATTATCTTTTCTGTGGTGAACACAAATGACAAAGGAGATATTTCGAGTTAAATCTAACATAGTTATAATAGCAAAGAACAGCCTGGCTAATGGAGAGTTGTATTCCGAATTGGATGCCATGTTTTCAGAGATTTGTTGATAAGTGGGAACTTTTCTAAAAAAGGTCAACCAAACTGGGAAGAGATCTGGAGAGCATGTGTCAAGAGAATAGGATGAGAATAGGAATAGTTTAGAGGAGAAAGAATTTGAGGAAGGAAGTACATGATTACTTCTTTTAAATGTCAGAAGGATTAATACTTGGAAGCAAGATTCAACCTATTTCATATTTCTCTAGAAGGTAGAACTAAGTCCAGTTGATGGAATTTGAAGGGAAGGAGGTTTTAGTTTAATATAAAAAAGCACTTCTTAACAGCTGCCAGTTGGTTGTCTAGCAATACATTGTCTTGTGTGACAATTTTCATCACAAGATGGGTTGCCTTGCTGGTGACCATTGGCAGGGATATTGTAAGTGCAATCCTGTATTCAATAGGAAGTTGGAGTAGACATCCTCTATAGCCCTGTATAACTCTAGGATCCTTTAAGTCTGTCATTTCCATTTTAGGTGTGAAAACAGGTTTTGATAGAAAAATAGGTGAAATGCTAAAGACATTTCTGAAGAAGCTTGTACCAACAAGAGAAAAATAATGAAGAATGGGATAATTAATACAAATTTCATTTACTTCCCAATTCTGTCTAGGACTGGCATGGCTGGTGAGAGTTTTTAGGAGCAGAGAGGGAACCTATACCCGTATAGATAAGAGTGAGAGACTGAAGGTCAGTGTAAGGACTATAGAAAATGGTAGACAAGGTTTGAGAGCTCTGTATGTCCCCAAATTATTAAATCCTATGATAGCAAGTTGATTTTGGACTTTAGGCCACTAGAGGACAGTATATCCCCAGAAATGTCTGGCACTTGATGCACATCAAAACAATGGTGGCTTCTAAATGAAGAACACAAAAGCAACTTTCTGGGAATCTTAGAACCATGTGGGAGGAAAAATTACCTTCAGCTCCCAAAATGCATAGTAAATACTAGCATAAACCTAGATACTTCAATTCCAGAAGTGGAAGGCAGAGACATATCATTTCTATTAGAAGAGGAGCATTTGAATATTTCAATTCTTAAATATTTCTTGAGGTCTTAGTAGTGGAAGAAGTAATGTAGTATGTTGTGCTTCACCATTTATCTAAGGTTGGTCCGGCCAGTGAGAGTTTGTAAAAGTCTAGAATTTAGTTGTTTGGTGTATGTGTGTAAAAGTGCAAAAGGTTGAAGAGGATTTTTTGAATTCTATTGGAGAAATGAAAATTATGAATAAGTAAGAAGATGATTGAGAACAGGGGGAAAAACAGGTAGCTTTCATGTAATCTGTACCCACAATAATAAATGCTCTTTAGACCAGGAACAAGAATGGCCAAGAGAGAACCAAAACCAAAGATAGTAGAGGAGCAGCAACTTGGGAGCTCTAGTCATGGCCCAGATAAATTTTAGGAGCTAAAAGAAATTGCTGGGGCATCTAGGTGGCATAGGGAATAGAGCAAGTCAGGAGGACCTGAGTTCAAATTTGGCCTCAGGCACTTAAAACTTCCTGACTGTGTGATCCTGGGCAAGTCACTTAATCCCAATTGCCTTAGCCAAAAAAAGAAAGAAAGAAAAAAAAATTGCTACTGTTGACTGCTGAGTTGCCATGAGAGATTTTGTGTGTGTGTGTGTGTGTGTGTTTGAGGAGAAAAGGAATGTGCACTTCTTAAAATGAACAAATGCCCTGATTTCCAAAGAGGTGAAACAAGATGAATTCTTCAAACTATAAGGCAATGGGCTTGATTAGAATAAATTATTAAAGAGTTAGTTTGGAAACATTTGGAAAGGGAAGAGGTAATTCCTATGAGTCAAGAGGTGAACATTAAGAATGTATCATGCTGCATTAACCTCATTTCCATTTTTTTGAGAGAGTTTTTGGAATAGTAGATCAGGGAAATTCCATGAGTACAGTACATGAGTATTTCAGCAAGGAACTTGACATATATATATATATTTTTTTTTAATACCTTTTTATTATGAATGAAACATCCCCCAAACCAAGGAAAACATTTAAATATGAAAAACCAATAAAAGAAATAGAGAGGGAAAAAATAAATTTTTGAGGTTGAAATAAACATGAATTAAGATGACCATTTTTATATTTACAAATTATAGGGAAAAAATACTACATGTACACATGTATGTGTACAAACTTGTAAGTCTATATATAAATTGCCCTCCAAATTAAAAAAAAAAAAAAGGTTATTCTGAACTGAAAACACCAACAAATGAAACCATGTTCAAAGAATAGAAAAAGGATTGTACATGAAATCATGAATATCCCATACAATTTATATTTTTAATATATGAGAGGTAAAAAATATAGCACTTTTGTTTCCTCTATCTCTTATGTTTATTATTCCCTGATCTTGAGTTAATAATGAGTATTAAAGATGGAACAATCTTGTAAAATTCAGAAGTTTGGAAGAACTACAGGAGGTCCAACCATTGACATCTTGCCCTAACTTGAAAAATATTGCCTAAAACCAAAAAAAACAGTTTGGAGAGAAGTAGTGGGTACTGATCTAGTTGACTCCTCCCAGTAATGATTTTTTTTTTAATTAAAGCTTTTTATTTGCAAAATATATGCATGGGTAATTTTTCAACATTGACCCTTGCAAAACTTTCTATTCCAAATTTTCCCCTCCTTCCCCCACCCTCTCCCCTAGATGTTAAAATATATGATAAATCCAATATATGTATACATATTTATACAGCAATCTCTCTGCACTAGGAAAAATCGGATCTAGGAAAAAACAAACAAAAAAACCTGAGAAGGAAAACAAAAGCTTGCAAACATCAACAGAAAGTATGAAAATGCTATGTTGTGGTCCACACTCAATTCCCACAGGCCTCTCTATGGGTGTATATGGCTTTCTTCATCATGAACAGTTGGAACAATCTCGTTGAAGAGAGCCATGCCCATCAGAATTGATCATCATATAGTCTTGTTGCCGTGTATAATAATCTGGTTCTGCTCATTTCACTCGGCATCAGTTAATGCCAGTCTCTCCAGGCCTCTCTGAAATCATCCTGTGGTCGTTTTTTATAGAACAATAATATTCCATAACATTCATATACCATAATTTGTTCAGCCATTCTCCAATTGATGGGCATCCATTCAGTTTCCAGTTTCTAGCCACTATAAAAAGGGCTGCCACAAACATTTTTGCACATGGGGGTCCCTTTTCCCTCCTTTAAGATCCGTTTGCAGTCCAGCAATGATTGAGCCAGGTTCACTGTCCCTGGACCAGAGCACCTGATTAAAATCCCATCTCTGACATTACCTATGGAACCTTATAAAAGTCACACAAATTCTCTCAACATTGGCTTCTAAGGTACTTTCCCAATCTAAAGCTAGAATTCTCTTCTATCAGAGTGGTTAATTAACAACCACCAGACTGGTGATCTTCACCAATCCCTGAACTTCTCCAGCCTTCCTGGGTGTATTGCTCTGGGTTAATTTGTCTTCTCTTTAGGAGAATTAAACTTCCTGATTTCCCAATTCTACCTCCACATCTGACTCCCCAAGAACAGCTTTAGTCCAGCCGATTCTCCCCAGCACTGGGGAGAAGTACAAAACTACCTGTAGTGCAAAAAAAGAATCACAAATAAAACAAGCAGTTTTTATTCCCACGCAAAGGGAAATGCCAAACAATTTTTAAAAATATTCATAAAATAATCATCAGTTGAGAAAATAATATGCAAGCCTTGTTAAGACATTGATTTACAACAGATCTATTTGTTAGCTAGTTTATAATCCATCTCCACTTATTATAGCCTAATCATGCCAAGTGAGCTCTTTTCTTTTGGGGCTTTATTTTTCTATAGTCAATTCTGTCTCCCTTGGTCTATCTATTCTCTCCTCCTCCATCTGTCTCTGACTCTGCCACTGTTGCTCTTCTGTATCCGCTCAGATTCTTGATGCTCTAAGATTTAGGTATACAGGAAAAGGTAAAAAGACCAATTATCTTTTGAAATTTTACCAGGTCTTGTATGAAAGGTACAAACCAGAGGACACCAGTCTCAAACACAGGTTTGTCTAAGGCAACATTTGCCCATAGGTCATGCCAGTGGGAGTAGGGGAAAGCAATCTTCACACAAACCTTCTGGAGTACAACCAGGATTTAAAAGCATTTCATATGAAAAGAACCCTGAGAATTCATTGTTCTGAAATCTCATTACAGCCGTTGATTCAATCTTAAGACTCACTCATATAGATAAAGTATTCAGAATGAAATGATAGTCTCATTGTACTTGGACTTAGATGGAACATATGTAAAGTACTATGTCCAAGTAATATGATCAAGATGGTAACCAGGGACCATTGATCCTGTGAACTAGGGATTTCTAACCTAGAGAAAAGAAGATTTAGGAGAAGGCAAGATAACAAGAGTTTTTTTTTTTGTTTTTGTTTTTGTTCTTTGTCTATCTTTTTATTTGAAGGGCTGTTACATTGATAGAAATTGAAGAAATTGGCTGTACATTGAAGAAAGATTAGATTTGTCTTATTTGTTCTCACAAAAGAGTATTAGGAGTAACTAAAAGTTGTAAGAAGGCAGATTTCATCTTGACCAAGGGGAAACTTTCCTAAAAATTAGAGCTTTCCAAAAAGTGAGTGGGCTACGTGGATGGGAGTATAAGAGATTAAGGGTAGTAATTGCCTCAACATCTAGCTATGTTGTTTCAGGTGATATGTTGGATTTGATGAATTCCAGCTTTCATTGACTTCTAAGAGTCCATGCTCTGTGAATTTTGAAAGTCTTGTGGCCATCATATGTGTGTTCTACATAATTGTGCTAGAAATACCATTATTAAAAAATTGAATAAATATAAATTCATGGCAATAATAATAACCTTCCCTTCTTCCTTCTTTCCCTTTCTGAAACCGAGCGATACAGGAGGAATCCTCCCATTAGTTTCCTTTATACTTCCTACCAATATGTAGAAACTTCAAAAAAGAAGACCTTCTCTTTTCTTCATTTTAGTTGCATGGCCATGATAGTGATGTGTGAATCTGAGCATGCTTGTGTTTATGAGAGGAGAAGGTATTTATTACTCCAAGCTATATGATCACTACCACTAGCTCTCAGTTAAGTGTGACTTTATTGACTGAGGGATTTTGCTGGCTAAAAATAAACATTGTCACTTAAGACCATTCCTTATCTATCATGATAAGTTTTAAAGGGATTTAATAAATTCTACTTATTTACACAGTCTGGGTCTTCCAGGAGACACATGGAAATTGTCCAAGAGCAAATTGCTATGTTCAGCATCTAGTGAGAGACAGCATGATACCAGCCAAAACAGTACTTCTTGTAGAGTCAAAGGTCCTTGGTTCAGACCATGATTCTGTTAGTTTCTACTGTGTGACTTTAGACAAGTCATTTTTAATTTACTTAGGCCTCAGTTTCCTCATCTGTAAAATGATGGGTTTAGACTACATCCATGGCCTGAGTTGGACTACAACTATATAATCCATGTTTGAAATCTATGGTCCTATTTTCCAAACTACACCTCTTCCTGATACCTACTTCCCTATTAACTATATCAATATATCACAAACTTGTGATTTTATCTGTGTGAATATTCCCCTTCCCCAATATAGTTTAAAACCCTTTCATGCCTTAGAAGAAAGTTTTGAATTAGTGTAGTCAATACAAATAATAATCTAATGGTCAGTCTTCTAGTAATGAGTTTCTCAAAACCTAGCTTTGCCAGTGATAGAATCAAAAGGTAGGAAAAAAAAACTAACTCTAATTTGAAATATCTGTTCCCTATATATTTCCAAGTGGCAATTCAAGTTCTACATGAAGACCTCCAGAGATAGGGAGATCACTACTAGCTCCTGAGGCACCCCATTCCACTTTTGTACAACTCTAATTATCTTGTGAATTTTTTCTTTATGACAAGCTGACACATTATATATCACTGAGCCTGCATTTGAAGTCCTCTAGCCTTAGAGATAACTGAGGAATCTGTCATACAACATTCTTCAACTTAGGAATCTGCTATATAGCATTCCTGATAGGTGATTATAATTCTTTGCTTGAACACTCCAGGTAAGGGGGAACCTGCTATTTCCATTGATATCTCTTTTATTGTTGGAGAATCCTGCCATTAACTCTGAGAAATTAGCTTATTATATTTTTTCTCCAGATACCACAAAAACTTTATTTTAAATTTATCTTCATCATTTCTTATAAGTTGAGAACTGGAAGAGACTTTCCAGAACACCTAGTTTGACTCCTTTGTTTTATAGATGGGCTAACTGAGGTCTAGAAAAAGTTAGTTATTTGCTCAGGGTCACATGGGTAGTAAATCTTCTGACTCTAAATCAATGTTCTCTCTATTACAGCACAGTCTTCTGATGGATTTAAATTTATGTGTTTCCTTTGACTTTTCTGTTGCTGACAAAATCAGTATTTCATTGGCTTTTTAAGGCTTTTTATTTGCATAACATATATATGGGTAGTTCTTCAACATTGACCCTTACAAAGTTTTCCCTTACAAATTCCCCCCCCCAGTCTGCTCCCCTCCCCTAGATGGCAGGAATTCTACTACATGTTAATTATATTAAAATACTTGACAAGTCAAATATATGTATACACATTTCCACACTTTTCTTGCTGTGCAAGAACAACCATATCTACAAGGAAAAAAAAAATCTGAGAAAGGAAACCCAATGCAAGCAAACATCGATAGCATGAAAATGTTATGTTGTAGTCCACATTTCACATCCCTCTCTCTGGGTGTATATGGCTTTCTTCACCGAACAATTGGAACTGGTTTGAAGCATTTCATTGTTGAAGAGAGTGATGTCCATTAGAACTGATGCTCATATAGTATTGTTGTTGCCGTATATAATGATCTCCTGGTTCTGCTCGTTTCACTCGGCATCAGTTCATGAAAGTCTCTCCAGGCCTCTCTGAAATTGTCCTGCTGGTCATTTCTCACAGAACAATAATATTTCATAACATTCATATACCATAATTTATTCAGCCATTCTCCAATTGATGGGCATCCATTCAGTTTCCAGTTTCTAGCCACTACAAAAAGGGCTGCCACAAACATTCTTGCACATGTGGGGCCCTTTCCCTCCTTTAAGATCTCTTTGGATATAAGTCCAATAGAAACACTGCTGGGTCAAAGGGTATGCACAGTTTGATAACTTTTTGAGCATAGCTCCAAACTACTCTCCAGAATGGTTGGATCCATTCACAGTTCCACCAACAATGTATTAGTGTCCCAGTTTTCCCACATCCCCTCCAACATTCGTCATTATCTTTTCCTGACATCTTAGCCAATCTGACAGGTGTGTAGTGGTACCTCAGGGTTGTCTTAATTTGCATTTCTCTGATCAATAGTGATTTGGAGTACTTTTTATTATGACTACAAATAGTTTTAATTTCATCCTCTGAAAATTGTCTGTTCATATCCTTTGACCATTTATCGATTGGAGAATGGCTTGAAATCTTATAAATATGAGACAATTCTCTATATATTTTAGAAATGAGGCCTTTATCAGAACTCTTAAATGTAAAGATGATTTCTCAATTTATTGCTTCCCTCCTAATCTTGTCTGCATTAGTTTTGTATGTACAGAAACTTTTTAACTTAATATAATCAAAATTATCCATCTGGTGTTCAATTAAGAGTTCCAGTTCTTCTTTGGACATAAATTTATTCCATCTCCACAGGTCTGAGAGGTAAACTATCCTATGTTCCTCTAATTTGCTTATAATATCACTCTTTATATCTAAATCATGAACCCATTTAGATCTTATCTTGGTATGTGGTGTTAGGTATGGGTCAAGCCCTAATTTCTTCCACACTAGTTTCCAATTTTCCCAGCAGTTTTTGCCAAATAGTGAGTACTTATCCCAAAAGCTGGGGTCTTTGGGTTTATCAAACACAAAATTGCTATAGTTATTGCCTAGTTTGTCCTGATATCCTATCCTATGCCACTGATCGACTGCTCTATTTCTCAGCCAGTACCAAATAGTTCTGATGACCGCTGCTTTATAATATAGTTTTAGATCTGGTACAGTAAAGCCACCTTCATCTGCCTTTTTTTTTTTTTCATTAATTCCCTTGAAATTCTTAACCTTTTATTCTTCCAAATGAACTTTGTTACTGTTTTTTCTAGAACTGTAAAATAATTTCTTTGGAGGTTGATTGGTATGGCACTAAATAAATAAATTAGGTTGGGTAGCATTGTCATTTTTATTGTATTCACTCGGCCTACCCATGAGCATTTAATGTTTTTCCAATTGACTAGGTCTGATTTTATTTGTGTGGAAAGTGTTTTGTAGTTTAGTTTGTATAGTTTCTGACTTTTCCTTGGCAGATAGATTCCCAAATATTTTATACTATCAACCATTTTTTTTAAATGGAATTTATTTTTGTATCTCTTGCTGCTGAACTTTGTTAGTAATATATAAAAATGCTGATGATTTATGTGGATTTATTTTTTATCCTGCAACTTGCTAAAGTTATGAATTGTTTCTAGTAATTTTTTAGTCAAGTTTCTAGGGTTCTCTTAGTATACCATCATGTCATCTGCAAAGAATGATAATTTGGTTTCTTCATTACCTACTCTAATTCCTTTTATTTCTTTTTCTTCTCTTACTGCCAAAGCTAACATCTTTAATACAATATTAAATAGTAATGGTGACAGTGGGTAGCCTTGTTTCACTCCTGATCTTATTTGGAATGGTTCTAGTTTGTCTCCATTACATATGATGATTGCTGATAGTTTTAAGTAGATACTACTAATCATTTTAAGGAAAAGCCCATTTATTCCTATACTCTCTAATGTTTTTAATAAGAATGGGTGTTGGATTTTATCAAATGCTTTTTCTGCATCTATTGATATAATCATATGTTTTTTGTTAGTTTGGTTATTAATATAATTGATTATGCTGATAGTTTTCCTTATATTGAACCAGCCCTTCATTCCTGGTATAAATCCTACTTGGTCATAGTGTACTATCCTGAGGATGACTTTCTGTAATCTCATTGCTAATATCTTATTTAAAATTTTTGCATCAATATTCATTAGGGAAATTGGTCTATAGTTTTCTTTCTCAGTTTTCTCCCTACCTGGTTTAGCTATCAGCACCATATCGGTCTCATAGAAAGAATTTGGTAGTATACTTTCTTTCCCTATTTTTTCATATAGTTTATATAGTATTGGAATTAATTGTTCTTTGAATGTTTGGTAGAATTCACATGAAAATCCATCTAGCCCTGGAGATTTTTTCTTAGGGAGTTGGTTAATAGCTTGTTCTATTTTTTTTCTAAAATGGGGCTATTTAAATAATTTATTTCCTCTTCTGTTAACCTGGGCAATCTATATTTTTGTAGCTATTCCTCCATTTCACTTAGATTATCAAATTTACTGTCATAAAGTTAGGCAAAGTAACTCCTAATTATTACTCTAATTTCCTCTTCATTGGAGGAAAGTTCTCCCTTATCATTTTTGAGACTAACAATTTGATTTTCCTCTTTCCTTTTTCTAATCAAATTAACTAAAGGCTTATCTATTTTGTTGGTTTTTTCATAAAACCTACTCTTAGTTTTATTTATTAATTCAATAGTTTTCTTATTTTCAATTTTATTAATCTCCCCTTTTATTTTCAGAATTTCCAATTTGGTATTTAATTGAGGGTTTTTAATTTGTTCTTTTTCTAGTTTTTTTTTTTAATAGTAAGCCCAATTCATTAATCTTCTCTTTCTCTATTTTATGCAAGTAAGCATCTAGAGATATAAAATTGCTTCTTATAACCGCTTTGGCCATATCCCATAAATTTTTTATGTTGTCTCATTATTGTCATTCTCCCCCTTTTTTAATGCTTTTCCCTGATTCTTCTATTTTCCCTTCTATAAGTCTATCCCTTTCTTTTCCTCCTTTCCCTCCAATTTCCCTATAAGGAAGGACAAGTTTTTCTGTGAAACCAAATGTGTCTGATATACTCTTTTAGAGCCCAATCTGATGAGAGTAAGATTTACACAATGCTCATCTCCTTCCCTTCTTTCCCTCAATTATATTAAGTTATCTTGGCCTCTTCATGAGATTTTACCTTATTTTTACATCCTTTTTTTTTAAACCTTATTTTACTACCTTTTTCCTCTTTTCCCCAGTATGATAGCATTTCTCCCTCTAGTTTTCTTTTTCATATTATCAAAGTAATATCAAATTATACCCTCAATCTTTAAGTATCCCCATAGTAGAAATATAGTTCTCAAGAGTACTTTCCTTTTTACCTTTTTATGCTTCTCTTGAGTTCTGTGTTTGGAGGTCAAATTTTTTGTTCAGGTCTGGTCTTTTCATTAGAAATAGGTGAAATTCACCTATATCATTAAATGACCATCTTCTTCCCTGGGATACTAATAGTCATTCTAGCTGGATAGGTTATTCTTGGCTGTAATCCAAGTTCCTTTGCCCTTTGGAATATCTGGTTCCAAGCCCTTCGATCCTTCAATGTGGAGGCTGACAGATTGTGTGTGATTCTAATTATAGTTCCTTGGTATTTGAATTGTTTCTTTCTAGCTGCTAGAAATATCTTTTCCTTGGTGTGATAGTCCTGAAATTTAGCCACAATATTCCTTGGGGATTTAATTTTGGGGTCTCTTTCAGGAGGTGATCAGTGAATTCTTTCGATGGTGATTTTGCCTTCTTATTCTAAAACCTCAGGGCAGTTTTCTTTCAGCATTTCCTGGAAGATAGTGTTTAGATTCTTTTTTTCATCATGGCTTTCAGGAAGTTCAATAATCCTTAGATTGTCTCTCCTAGATCTATTTTCCAAGTCAGTTGTTTTTCCAGGAGATATTTCATATTTTCTTCTATTTTTTCATTTTTTTTTGTTTTTGTTTGATTCTTGAAGTCTTATTGAGTCATTCACTTGCATTTGTTCAGTTCTAATTTTTAATGTATTGTTTTCTTTGGTCACCTTTTTCAGCTCCTTTTGTAACTGGCCAATTTGTTCATTGCATACTTTTTGCACTTCACCAATTTTGTGTTTCAATGCATTGTTGTCTATTTCCAATTCACCAATTTTGTTTTTCAGTGAGTTGGTGTCTTTTTTCATATCTCTTTTGGAGGGCACTGTATCCTTCTTGCACTTATCTCAATTCATTTCCCCATTTATCATCTAGCTTTCTTTTGAGATTCTTTATGTAGTCTTCCAGGAAGGCCTTGTGAAAGGTGGACTAGGTTATATCTCCCTTGATGGCTTCCTCTGGAGTTGCTTTGCCTATAGGAACCTCAGGATCTGGGGTCTGCCCTTCTTTCTCTCCATAAAAGCTGTCTATGGTGAGAGCTTTCTTCTGTTTCTTACTCATTTTTTTTTTTTTTTTTTTAAAGCTTGGGGTCTGTTTAAATCTGAGAAGCAGCAGCTGTGGTAGTTTTCCCTGGGGCAATTCCTCTAATTAACTTCCTGTGCTGGGCTGGTCAGGTTAGGACTTTGCTTTTCAGAGGGTTCCAACCTGCCTTTTATAAAAGGCAGATCTGCCAAAGCACCTGCTGGCAATCAGGGCAGAGAGTCCTGAATGCCTCAGAAACACTCACCAGCTGTTTAGAGTTTCTGCCACGCTGAGTCCCGCCCAGTTTCCTGCCCTCTCTTCCGGAGCTGCACCTGGCAAACTGCTCAACCCCCTGCCTGACTGAAACAGACCTGCTATGAAGCTTTTCAAAGGTAACCTCTGCAAGAAATGTATCTTAGTCCAAATATTTCTGGGTTCTTTGACTTAAAAATCAGTTCAGAGGCTTATTTTCTATTGATTTGAGAGAAGGTCAGAGGAGGACACAGAGAGTCTCCTCTTCACTCTGCCATCTTGGCTCCACCCCCTTGCTCTCCTTACTTCTTTATCCTAAATAGTTAGATCAATAATTTAGAATCTCATTCAGAAGTTTTTAACTTAAAGTTCATGGACCTCCAGGCGGCCTGTGAACTGTAATAGGAAAAAAAAATTACACCTTTATTTTCACAGATCTTTGGTTTTTCTTATAATCCTTCATAATTGTTTTATACATTTGAAAATATTATTCTGAGAAGAGGCCATAGGCTTCCTCAGCCTGCCAAAGGGTCCAGGACACACACACAAGGAATTAAGAACTCTCTAAGTGATATAATGATAGAGTAATGACTGATTTTATAAGTCAGGTGAAAAGAAGCCCTCATTCCCCAAATCATGAGGTGCTCGAAGGAGATGAACAAACAATTCTCAAAAAAAGAATTGCAGAGTCTTCACAATTACATGACAGAATGCTCTAGATCATTAATGAGAGAAATGCACATTAAAGCAAGCCTAAGGTTTTATCTATCTGCAAACTGTCAAAGATGACAAAAACTGGCAATAATCTATGTGGAGGGGCTGTGGGATGATATATACACTAATAAATACATTGTTAGTGGAGCTGAGAAATGACATAATCATTCTGGAAATGATTTGAAATTATGTAATTCCTTAGTTTATATCTCAAGAAAACTTTTGATGAGAAGAAAGTCCCCATATAATTCAAAATATTTTTAGAAACACTTTGTGATAGTAAAGAATTAGAAATAAAGCAGATATCGATTGGGGAATGACTAAACAAAATTTGCTACATGAATGTAATGGAATATTACTGAGTTTTAAGATATGATGAACAGGACAAATATAGAGAAGTGTGGAGATATGTGAACTGATGCAGAGTGAAGTAAGTAGAACCAGAAAGCAAAATACACAATGACTACAAAGAAGTATATAGAATGTGCAACCATATCCAAAAAGATAAAAGTGAATGTAATAAAATTATAAAGATCAAGCATGACTCAAATGAAGAACTATGGGAGAACACCTCCCACTCACTTTTTTGTGGAGATGAATGGTCTTGGACGCTGCACATATTTTCAGACTTTTTCAATGCACTGATTATTTGTGCTGATGTTTTCCTTTTTCTTTTTATCTAAAAAAATACTATTTCTTATATATATATATATATATATATATATATATATATATATAT